>ML196146.1:0-44576 GCA_004028625.2 Cuora amboinensis | reverse complement strand
GTTGCTGCAGTTACCCGAGATTGGTGTGCACCAAGTTTCCCTTCTGTAGCACATTCCTACTGTCAACACTGTGTGATTTGTCAACAGCACAACATTGGTAAAGCTGTTAAAGCTAAGCGGGCAGCCTACCCTCCTCCTTGAGGACCTTTTGTAAATATTCAGATTGATTTTATTCAAATATCTAAATTTTGTGGTTATGAATATGTATTAATTTTAGTTGATGTATTTACCAATTGGGTTGAAGCTTTTCCCTGCAGGAAAGCAGATGCCAGGACTGTTGTGAAACTTCTGCTTAAAGATTTTGTACCACGTTTTGGCATCCCTGTGAGTATCAACAGTGATCGTGGAACTCACTTTACTGGACAGATTGTAAAGGAGTTATGTGCAGCTTTGCAGATCCAACACAACCTTCACTGCCCTCATCATCCACAGTCTGCTGGGACAGTGGAACGCCAGAACGGGATTTTAAAAAATAAAATGGCCAAGATTTGTGCTGAGACAAACTTAAAGTGGCCAGATGCCCTTCCTTTGGCACTGATGAGTATGAGAGCCATTCCCAATCGAAAGACTGGACTCAGCCCTCATGAGATTTTGACAGGACGCCCAATGCGACTACCAACTGCACCCCCACTAACCCTAGCTCAGATGGACATTCATTTGATGGATGACATAATGCTTAAGTATTGTCAGGCACTAATGAAATGTGTTAAGTCTTTTTATACACAGGTAAAGGAAGCATTACCGAAGGATCCTGTGCAACCTTGCCACTCGTTGGAACCAGGAGACTGGGTCTACATAAAGGTCCATCAACGAAAGACTGCCTTGGCTCCACGCTGGAAAGGCCCGTTCCAAGTCCTGTTAACCACCAACCACTGCTGTGAAGTGTCAAGGACTACCTGCCTGGACCCATGCATCGCACTGCAAAAAGACCCCTCCACCTCGGGAGGACACTCCTACTGATGATCAGCATACTCCTTCTTCTAGCCCTGCTGTACCTGCTGGACAGTGGAAGAAGAGGACAAGGTGACGTACTAGCAACCTCTCCCTTGTCCTCTGACAGACCTACTGTGCCTTTGGATTTTTCTAAAGGAATTCCAACACTAAAGATCTCTCCCCTTTATCATGCTAAACCTCAATTGTTTTTGGGGAAGAAAAGAAGATACATTCTGCAGAAACCTCCAGAGTCCAGGGATTCCTGACTAAAAGAGACATTAAGAACTGGCCCTGGTGGAAGAAACGAAGCATCGTTAATTGGCAAGGAGGGAACTGTGGGGAGCGTGCTTGGTAATGTGGGGTTGAATGGTGGCTTGGATTTCTTCCAGGGGCAGGGCTCTGTGCTTATGGACAAGTACCCTGGGGATGTACTGCCTGCCCTAATTGGCTTTCAGATGATGAATACCGAAAGCGCCTTGCTACCATAATGGTTACCCCCACTAGCCCCTCAACCCTGGCCATCAATTCTGTAATTTATCCAGATATAAACAAAATTGTATATTCTAATGAAATTCATTGGCCGAGGCCTTCCCATCTTAGTGATTTATGAGAATAGTGCTCGGAAAGACTATTTTTTAAAGTTCAAAAGAATTCATATGCGCGAACAATTGAGTGGAAAACAAATGGATCAGTGAAAATAGAGGTCCATAATATTACTGCAAATGAGCCCCAGGAATTTATGAATGAAATTGATGGGTTCCATAGTGAAGTAGATATGATGGTTATTCCTGGAATTTGTGCTATGTTACCTAAAAGAGGCCTTTATTGTTATTTGGTTACCCTATTAGTGAATAATCAAACGAATACCCAAAGAGTTTGTTCTGCTACTGGTAATTTTACCTGTATTGAGACCATTCCAGTGACTGTTAATGTAACCTGTACTTTATTGCAATACACTCCCTCTTATGCTATTAATATTAATGCCTCCCGGAAATATATAAAGGTATACAACCAACAGATGTGGTATAGACCTACACTAAGGGGAGATGTAGCGGAATATCGATGGACTGTTATTAACACTACACTAGGGACTGTGAAGTTTACATTGCCTTTATCTAGTTTTCAGATCACCTCTACATATCCAAATTGTTCACTAGGGGCTGCCATTAGATTAGCACAACAGAGGGCCTGGGTTATTTCCTCTAGAAAGAAGAGGGACCTGACTGGATCCTTATGGGATGGGGCCAATAGTGCCGCGGCAGTTTGGAATATTTTTAAGAATCAAGAACATGATGAGAAATTGGGCCAACTAGAGAAGGCCACTGGCCTAATTTCTGGGGCACAGCTAACCCAAGTCCAAACCGGAGTGGGTGAGTTACATGTCATTTCCGCCCTTAGTTCTATGACTCAGAAGTTATTGAGAGAGATGGTATTGAATATCACTGAGGCTGGGAAGGCATTGCAGTGGGATCTAGCATGTTCGGAAGTTCAGGATTTCCTGAATGACCAGCTGATGGCCATTCGGAATGATCTTGAGCACCAAGCTTGGCCCACTGCCCTTACAGACACGTCAGGAGTATCATCTAATCTGTGGCCATGGAGACATACTTGGAGACTTTCTGGATGGAAGTGTGGACGTTCACAGTGCTCCTTCCAAGCATATGGACCGGTTAAGGGGGTGTGGGCTCCCACATACCTAATCCTACCAGGTCCATCGGGAGGATGCATATGGGATTGGGTGATTCACCGAGATATCTGGGAAGTGAGACCACCTGGTTCTCCTAATCGATTTTTAGTTAGTGCTCCTGGGATTACAGCTGATATTTGGATGGGGTTAGGAAATCTGTGGACATTTTGGCCGTTAGAACCACCACAGCTTCAGTGTGTACGGAAACTGAAGCCAGGGGAAGTTGTCACTGTTTATGACAATATTTGCTGGGAGGGTAGAGGTCACGGAACTACCCTGACAGGACACCCACTTTTTCAAGCTAATGATAGCTGTGTGTACGTTAATGCCACCACATTGCAAGATATACATATTAATCTTACCACTGCTGCAGGCAATCATATCATTTACTAGCCTGCAGATAGAATGTTGCAAGTCGCTCTTAGATTTCAGGTATATTTTAATTGGACTAGAGTAGTGCCTGATCGGGTTTTTTTTTTTTTTTTTTGACTGTCCCTCCCCCATTGCTGGAGTACCAGCTAATCTGTGGCCATGGACACATACTTGGAGACTTTCTGGATGGAAGTGTGGACGTTCACAGTTTCAAAGTTTCATTGTTACCAGAGGTTCAAAGAATCTCTGAATTGCAAGGGCAAATTAACATGCTTCAGAATATATATCATGCTGAAAAGAATGCCTTTCTTACAGCTTATAGAGTGTCTACTTTATGTACTAAGTATGATGTATTGTGCTTTGTAACCAAAACTGTACAACAACCCCATTATATTATTTCTATGGGAATGTTATTGTCTGTATTATTGTTAGTTATTTTAGGATTATGTTATTGTTGTTGTTGTTGTAAAAGACATAATGATAGTAATACCTTTCCTGTTCATGCTAATCATGCATTGTCATTACATCCAATGAAAACCCCTAGGGTTGACATATCTGCTGTAGAATCTGAAATCCATGGTTTAATGCAAATAGAGATTTGAAAATATTTGTTGTACTAGAAGTACAAAAGGGGGGGGAGTGTGGAAGCAGGGAAAGAATTAACAAGGATTTGAAGGGAATTTTAATGCATGTCACTTAGTTAGCAAGAGTTAGGCTAGCTGTGACCCTAATGACGTGAGATTTGTAGAAGCGAAGATAGTGTGAGGCAGAGAATAAACTGTGTGAAAAGTTATTACGACCTTGCAATAGATAACCAAATATGCAGGCTTGCTTTTTCTAGTAGTGAGACAAATAAGATAGCAGAAAGGCTTATGTATAAACAAATGCAATTATTTCTCTTTACTTTCTGTATTATTGTTAGTTATTGTCTGTAACAAAGGTATAAATGCTTGCGGTAATTGTTTACCAATTGAGAGAGACCTGTCCGGGACGGGGGCGACCCTGTTTCCTAGGACACTCCCTCCCTCTATTGTAATTACTAGAGAAAGAATAAAGTATTTGATTTTGCTGCACCCAAACAAAAAGCGAGAACTGAGTTTTTCTCCGACATTCCCATAATATAAGAACTAGGGGCCACCAAATGAAATTAATGGGTAGCAGGTTTAAAACAAATAAAAGGAAGTTCTTCACATAGTGCACAGTTGACCTGTGGAACTCCTTGCCTGAGGAGGTTGTGAAGGCTAGGACTATAACAGCGTTTAGAAGAGAACTGGATAAATTCATGGAGCTTAAGTCCATTAATGGCTATTAGCCAGGATGGGTAAGGTATGGTGTCCCCAGCCTCTGTTTCTCAGAGGATGGAGATGGATGGCAGGAGAGAGATCACTTGATCATTACCTGTTAGGTTCACTCCCTCCGGGGCACCTGGCATTGGCCACTGTCGGTAGACAGATACTGGGCTAGAGGGACCTTTGGTCTGACCCGATATGGCCGTTCTTATGTTCATTATAGGGCCTACAACTAACACTTCTTATTCCATCCAACAATGCCCTGCAGTCCACACATATACTAGACAGTTGAGTACAGTGTTAGTGGTGTTTTATAATGGATATGATTCACATTTGCTCCCTGCACCCCTTTAACCACCTTGTTGTTATAGGGATGAATACAAACCACAACATGCATATGACCAATGAATAATTTACATGGTAGTTACCACATTGCAGCAGCCATTGTAAGTACACTGGGTTCTCTCCAGCCTAGGGTTGCCATCTGTCCCATTTTGGCCGGGACAGTCCCCTTTTTAAAGCCCTGTCCTGGCTGTCCTGACTTTTTTGGCAAAAGTGGGCATTTGTTCCATTTGCTCTTGTAATGGGGTGTGGGGGAAGAGGTGATGGTAGCCCTGCACAGGGGGACAGGCAGTGCTCAGCCAAGGGGCAGGCAGGGCACCAGTGAGTGGTGACAACCTCACACACGGGGCAGGCAGGGCTTGAGCGAGCAGTGGCCCCTGCCCTGCATGGGGAGAGTGGCTCGGGCAAGCAGCTCAGGCCAGTCCCTTGCAGTGTCCTGTTTTCCCTTTGGGAAATATGGTCACCCTACTTCAGCCACATCCCTGTGGCGCCTGAGTCCCCTGAAGCACTTCCTCCTGCTGAGACACCTGTTGCCTGTTCCTGATAGTGGGACCTCGCCCCAAGTGTGATTTGTATTCAATGGCCCCCAGTTAACAGGGGCCAATAATTTGTACTATGGTCCTAGTCAAACATCTGGAACATTAGATCCCTCACCCTGCATGGAACTTACTGTGCTTCATGGCAACACCCTTTCTGTATCTAGGTGTTTATAGAGCACCAGCACCATAGAAACCAGGCACTGTATTAAGAGGCCTCCTCTCATGGCCTGTCACTCCAGGGGGCTCTTCACTATCCTCTCTTTCCACGATGTAATTAAGTAATCACAATGGAACAGGTGCATCAGAAAGGTCCTCACAGGCTATTCATGCTCTGGAGAAGAACATTTCCTCATTTGTGGTGCAGACTGATCCAGTCTCTCCAGTTTCAGTTATGCCAGGAAGAGCAATAGTTCCAGCATGGCCATTGTTGATAGCAAGATGCTCTCAGGCTTTATCCCTCTCAGATCATCCCTGCAGAAGGTAAAGGATGGGAGTGACGTGAATAAACCACCCTGGGGCAGAGGGGGTTACAGACTGTTATACCCTGGGTTGAGTAAAAGGAGAGGAGCAGGCCAGCCAAGCAGGGTTCTGAGCCATGAGGGCATTGAATAAAGCCCACCTGGCTCAGGACACATTGCCATCCCCTTCATTCCATACAACCAGTGACCCACTTAATGAAATAATCATTATATTCAAGCTGTGTGTGGATTTTCTGTCAAACTGCTGAAGACTAGCTTAGACTTGTGTGTGTCTATGTTTCCTTCTACTCTTGCCAGTGAAGGTCGTGGTGGATTGTGTCATCACATGACCATTTCTGCAGGATCTGGGATACCTCTTATGTTTAATGCTTGTTAATAATGGAGCCTCTTTCCCATTTCCTTGTTTAAAGCTTTAGGATGATCATGTGATGATGCAGGTGGAAACCAACAACAACTGTGTCCTCTTCTACATGGAGAACATAAATTCAAAGAGAGATTCCCTCCCCCTGGTATTATATATGTCTACAAGCTTTAAACTGTTGCCTTGTGAAAATTTTTGGCAAGGTGGGAGCCTCATGTGTTTGCAATCTACCTCAGTAGGTCTTTGGTGGAGAGAAATTGATATTAAAAGAAAACTTCTAATGCCCTTCATGAATGGAAAAATCACAGTCAAGCTTGGCTGTAAGACATTGGAAGTATTTTGTGTGAGCTTTTGATCGATATGATGTGATAAGTTAAGTTTAGGCTCTAGAATACATATTATGATATTTTGTATGTACCATTTTGTTTCCAAAATTTCTACTTCCTATCACTCGAATCTCTGTTCTTCATTAAATAAACTTATACTTAAGATTGAACATACGAGGCCAGACCACTAGTTCATCTAGCTCAGTATGGGATAAGGTACAAAGTTACCTAGACAAATTGGGGAATTGGGCCAAAAGAAAACTGATGATGCACAGGATGGAGATCAACTGGTTAAGCGGCAGTTCTGCAGAAAAGGAATTGGGGATTACAGTGCATGAGAAGCTGGATATGAGTCAACAGGGTCCCCTTGTCACCAAGATGGTTAATGGCATATTGGGTTGCATTAATAGGATCATTGTCAGCAGATTGATGGAAGTGATTATTCCCCTTTATTCAGCACTGGTGAGGCCACATCTGGAGTACTGTGTCCAGTTTTGGTCGCTCCACTAAAGAAAGGATGTGAACAAATTGGAGAAAGTCTAGCAGAGAGCAACAAAAATTACCAAGGGGCTGGGGCACATAACTTATGAGGAAAGGCTGAGGGAACTGGGCTATTCAGTCTGCAGAAGAGAAGAGTGAGGGGGGATTTGATAGCAGCCTTTAACTACATGAAGGGGCTTCCAAAGATGATGGAGCTAGGTAATAAAAAAAAAGTTAGAAAGACACTCACAGCCCTTAAATTCCCAGGATTTTTCTGGCTCTAGGGACATAGCAAAAATGTAATTGGGCACATGTAACCCTGTCTCCTGTGTGCATTCAAAATCGTAAAAAAAAAATACTGATAATTTGGCTTTCTAATGCTGTCCATAACTCCATCATTGCTTGGTCCCAAGCCCAAGATGTGAAAGGAGGAGGGTTGTGCATTGGATTGGCAACCCACCATGTAAAAAAAAAACAAGTGCCACAGAAACGTCAATCAAATCTCCAGAAATTCACAAAATCGTGGGTAGCCAGCCAGAGATGCCAAATATGACAAACAGGAATCAAAGCCGAAAGGAAGTCCCTGTTGGAGTCTCTGGTTAAACCCAAAAAACAAATAAAGATAGCGGTATGGAATGTTAGAACAATGTATGAAACAGGGAGAACAGCATTAGTAACAAAGGAAATGAGAAAATATGGTATTAACATCCTTGGGATCAGTGAGATGAGGTGGACGGACACTAGTATGTTAACACTGGACTCTCGTGAGACAATTTTTTATTCAGGACGCACAGATGGATATCACCATGAAGCGGTGGGCATCCTTGTCGACAAACAGATGAGAAAGAGTTTGTTAGGATAGAGTCCTGTTACCTCCAGAATAATAAGAGCGAGATTCTTCTCCAGATATGCGAAGACCTCCATCATCCAATGTTATGCACCTACTGCACAAGCCGAGGAAGAGGAAAAAGACTTGTTCTATATCAGACTTCAGGAAGAGATACTTAAGACCCCATGCCACGACATCCTGATTTTGATGGGTGATTTCAATGCTAAAGTCGGTTCCAATAACGACGGGTATGAAGCATGTATGGGGCGGGAAGGAGTTGGAGAGAGAAATGATAATGGTCAACGATTTGTAGATTTATGTCTTGAGAATGTACTGGTGATAGGTGGAACAATTTTCCAACACAAGACAATACACAAGTTGACATGGATATCACCGGATGGGAAAACCAGGAACCAAATTGATCACATTGCGATCAATCGAAAGTGGAGAGGTTGGACACCAGAGTATCAAGAAGTGCAGATGTAGGTGGCAATCATCACCTTGTATTGAGTAAGCTTCAGATAAAACTGAGAAAGACGAAGAAAGTTTATGGGCAACAAATTTTCGACTCAGGGAAGTTGAAAGAACCGTCGGTAAAGGCACAGTTCATACTGGAGCTCTCGAAAAAGTTTCAACTTCTAAATGATTTGCGAACTGGTAATATAAACACTATTTGTGACAATGTTGAGAAGGCATATGCGGAGGCCAGCAAGACAGTGCTTGGCTATAAGAGAAGAGAGCGGAAAGTATGGATTTCAGATCATACATACAAACTCATTGAGGAGAGGAAGATAGCAAAATTACGTATGCTGACTGGAAGTGGTGAACAACAGAAAGCTGCGAATGAAGAATACAGGGAGAAAAACAAGGCTGTGAAGAGAAGTGTTCGAAAAGATAAAAGGGATTATATTACCAGTCTGTCAAGAGAGGCACCGTCAGCAGCCGTGCGGGGCGACACAAGAACTGTGTATAGAATCACGAGGACTTTGACAGGAGGGTTCAGCAATAGGTCAACAGCGGTTAGAGGAAAGGATGGGAGAATATTGATAGAAGAGAAAGAACAAATTAATCGATGGGCAGAGCATTTTAGAGACTCTAAATAGACCAAATCCTGAAGAGGTAGTTGAAATAGAGGAAACGAGTTTTCAGATGGAGGTAGAACAAGGGCCTATCACAGAGCGAGAGATAGAAGAGGCCATTAGACAGACAAAAGAAAATAGGGCACCAGGCGAAGATAGAATAACCGCAGAAATGCTAAAAGCCAACCTGAATATGAGTGCCGGGATTCTAGAGGAGCTATTCAACAAGGCATGGAAAGAAGAGAAAGTACCTGAAGCATGGAAGAAAGGTATCATTGTGAAATTACCAAAGAAGGGTGATTTGTCTTTGTGTGATAATTGGAGAGGTATAAACCTGTTATCAGTGCTCGGGAAGGTTTTCTGCAGAGTCCTGTTACAGAGAATAAGACAAGCAGTAGAAGAGATCCTGAGGGAAGAACAAACAGGATTTAGGAGTGGGAGAGGATGCGTTGATCAGATATTTGTATTACGTATGATAATGGAACAATCCCTTGAATGGAACTCGCCACTGTTCATTAACTACCTTGATTTCGAGAAGGCATTTGATAGCGTCCACCATCCATCTCTCTGGAATATCCTAAAAACATATGGATTCCCTCTGAAAGTTATTAACATCCTCAAAGATATGTATGCCGATAAAAAGTGTTGTGTTCGCCATGAAGGACAGCGGAGAGAGTGGTTCCATGTGAGAACGGGAGTTAGACAAGGATGTGTTATTTCGCCCATCCTATTTCTTGTGGTTATAGACTGGGTGATGCGAAAAGCCACCGAAGATAGGCCAAGAGGGATCACTTGGGGACCCTCTGGTCATATTGAAGAGTGTGACTTTGCGGATGACATCGCCCTGATTTCAAGCTCTCAGATGGATCTCCAAGAGAAGACTGATAGAGTAGGTAGAGCAGCAAGGTGTGTGGGACTTAATATCCATGCCGGTAAGAGCAAAACAATGAAAGTAAAAACAGCCAGCTCGACAAAGACAGTAGTATGTGACGTAGAATTGGAGGAGGTGAACGATTTTAAATATCTTGGTAGTTACATATCGGCTGATGGTAATATTCAGAAGGAGATATCTACCAGAATCGGTCTTGCAGCAACTGCATTCTATAGACTTCAGAACATTTGGAGGTCGGCCATCTTGCAAATGAAAACCAAGGTAGAGATCTACAGGTCGAACGTCCGCTCTGTGTTGCTTTATGCGGCGGAAACATGGAGGACCAACAAGAAGATAGAAAGTCGGCTTCAGGGTTTTGAAGGAAGGTGTCTTAGGCGAATTCTTAACATACACTGGCCGCAGCGTATCACCAATGTTGAAGTGAGCCAATTAACGGGCATTAACAACATAGTGGATGAAGCCAAACAACGAAGATGGAGATGGTTGGGGCATGTGTTGAGAATGGGTGCTGATAGACAGCCTCATATTGCCCTACGATGGACACCACAAGGAAGAAGGAGGAGAGGTAGACCATTGGGGACGTGGCGAAGGACCATTGAAGAGGAAATGAAAGGCATGGGAATGAAGTGGGATGAAATTTGCTGCCTCGCTCAAGAACGAAATGAATGGAGGAGAATGTTTGACGCCTTATGCTCCACTGGGAGTGAATAAGAGGAAGAAGAAGAAGAATGCTGTCCATAATACACAGATGGCTGTCTATAGCACCGGTGATCAAACCTTGATACTGCTTACAACGCCTCCCTTTACACCTGTGCCACTTGTCCACGTAAGACTGACACCTATCACACAAAGTTTTAGACAGGCATTCGACTTGTGTTTTCGATGCATTTTTATGTAGTTTCCAGCCCTCCTTTCTTTTAGAACCCGTGAGGATACAGCATCCACCAATATTCTGAATGAAGCATCATATTTTCCCAACATCTTTTTAGAATACCATTCTTTTAGAACCCGCAAGGATACAGTGTTCATCAGTTTTCTGAATGAAGCATCATACTTTTCCCAAATAATAGAGTATGGGGAAGCTGTGATGAGCTTATGGTGTTGGGGGAATGGTTTCTCAGTCCTTGGTTTTTCATTCACAACCCCTAGAGTGCGTGCTCTGGGTTTGTGAATGTGGACATTTTCGCTCACAGCTTTCTCAAGGCTTGGTGTGGTGGTGACCACTGAAGAACTGGAGTTGTGTTTGCGTGGTTAGTTTTTACCGGAGTCTTTTGTTTTGACCTTGGGTTTGATGTATGTGAGGTTTGGACTGCCCTGATGCTTCATCTGCACTCTTGTGCTGTTTTGTGTTGGCGTTGTTAAAGGTCTCAAAGCAGATTCCTGGTTCTTTAGCGGTTCTGGTGGAAGTGTCCCTGTAGCTCCGACTACAGCATTGTCAGGAGAGCTGCACATGCCTGATTAGGGGGAAAAACATTTTATAAAACTTAACTTTACCATCTTTCTCCCCCACACCTATGTATTTACTTAAAATACACAACCTCATAAAACAACCAAACTGTTAGGATATAGATATTCAGGCCTGTCTGTAAAGGCCTATACTTTAAGAATTTAGGTGCATTCTTATCATTTAGCTAGTTATAGAGGTATAAAAGAAAGAATCAAAATCACGTCTGTCTGTGTAATGGTCTTCTCTTACTGGGACAGTCTGAGGCCTGGTTCTTCGGCTAAGCAGCAAAGGCAGCCATAAGCTGGGAAGTGTATGGTCACATCCACACATTCCAAACTAGTCACATTGAAATAAGGTGCTATTGGGCTATTAGGAATACAATCCTGTCCTGATATTCCTGTCACCTCCAGAGAAAGGGAAGAGCCTAGAAGATGTAAAAGGAAACTTAGTTTAATAGCATCCTGTTTGGCAAGAACTCACTTATCAATAGACACAGCTGGAAAACCCTTGTGTCTGTATAGATGTAGTTGTGAAATCCTCACTTCAGTATTGTTTTGTAAGTTTATTTGCATGGTCTCTGTCTGGTTCTGTGATTGTTTTCTGTCTGCTGTATAAGTAATATTGTTGGGTGTAAACCAATTAAGGTGGTGGGGTATAATTGGTTAAATAACCATGTTACAGTATTTTAGGATTGGTTAGTTAAATTTCAGTAAAATGATTGGCTAAGGTATAGCTAAGCAAAATTCAAGTTTTACTATATAGTCTGCAGTCAATCAGGAAGGGGTGGGGGAATGGAAACAGGGACTGGGGATGGGGGAATTGGGATCAAGTTTTGCTTAAGGGGGAAATGGGAACAGGGGATGGGAACAGAAACAAGGACACAGACAAAGCTCTGCAGTGTCAGAGCTGGGAAGGGGGACACTAAGGAAGGAAACTGGAATCATGCTTGCTGGAAGTTCACCCCAATAAACATCAGATTGTTTGCACCTTTGGACTTTGGGTATTGTTGCTCT
The DNA here is from genome assembly GCA_004028625.2 of Cuora amboinensis. Classification (NCBI taxonomy): domain Eukaryota; kingdom Metazoa; phylum Chordata; order Testudines; family Geoemydidae; genus Cuora; species Cuora amboinensis. Next base: position 32,508 of record ML196146.1, on the reverse strand, counting down.
CTGTTCATGTGAGAAGGACCAGGGAAGTGAGAGGGTGAAGGAATAAGCCCCCTAACACAAACCAATAAGCAAAATATATTTACTGGGCTTCATCCATCCATCCGTCACTGACGCTGGTGAATTTTCCTTTTCAGCTGTCTTTTTCCTTTTTCTTTTGAGCTTGTTTGCCCTCTGGTCTAAGGATCTCTCATATTTTGACTGTGCTTTGTAAACATGTCTTGTAAACTCAAAAAATAAAAATAGAATACTCATTAGGGTATTTTTCTATTTAAAAAGTCATAGTTTTAAAACAAAATAATCCATTTCTGTCTGTATAACAAACACAGGTTTTGAATTTATTTCTACCACTTTAAAAAAAAAACCCAAAAAAACCCCAACCAACAAGCATTATTAAAAACACATCTCATTTTGCAGAATAAAAACCAAACTGCTTTAAAAACCCAACTTTTAAAATCCATTTTAAAACACATTTTGCACAGAAACCCCTGTTAGTTTGAAACATACCAAAACAATAGTTTGCAGCCATATACTTTTTTTTTAAACAAACATGTTTTGCCCACACACACACACACACCCATCCACCAGTTTAAAACACCAAACCAACAATTTGCAACAAAATACTTTTTAAAATACCCACACTTATCTCTTGCTTAGGCCCCTGAATCACTAACAATTTAAACATTAAAGGCAACTCTTTTAATAGGACAAACAACCTCTCTCTCTCTCTCTCTCTCTCTCTTTTTCTTGCAGAATAAAAGCCAAACTGCTTTTTAAAAAACAAGCAAACAACTTTTAAAAACCATTTTGCACAGAAAAACACTGTTAGTTTGAAACACACCATACCACGAGTTTGCAGCCATAAAACCCCAGCAGTTTAAAACCAACAGTTTGCAACAAAATACTTTTCAATAAACCCACACGCATTTAAAAGCCAATTGCAGAAAGTAACCTTCTACCACAGGATAAAGAGTTGCTGGCACATGGTTGATCTGTTTCCCCTCATGTGTGTTTGGGCCTTTGGGTTAAAGAACAAGTTAAAAAATAGTATTATTCCCTAAATGCATCAAACCCCTATACAATCTGTGTAATATCTGATTTTTTTTTAAATTATTTTAACAGCATTAAGCACAACTATAGTAAAACATGAGTTTTGGTTTTTACCTTGGCCTGGTGGTGAAATGCAGCTTAAACTTACTGGTTCCATGCTAAATAGCTCATACTGCAAGGAAGAGAGGTACCATTATCTAGTAAGGGCAGCATGGCCAAAGAGTGCCATATATTTTCAGAGGTAAAAACAGGGAGCATATCTCCTCTTGCAGGGCGGGCTCTAGGTGTTTTGCCTCCCCAAGCAAAAAAAAATTTGGCTGCCCCCCATCCCAGCCCTGGGCTCCTCGCCGCACCCCCCTGCTGCCCCAGCCCTGGGCTCCTGCCCCAACCTGCAGCTCCTGCCTCCCCAGCTCTGGGCTCCCCTCTTCCCCCTCAACCAGTGACCCACACACACACCTCCTGCCACCCTTCCCCACCTGCACCCTCCTTCCGCTGCAGCCCTGGGTCACTGGTAACTCACTCTCAGGGTGGGTCATTCAGCAGGAATTTTGGATGTGCACAGAACAGCCAGGATTGGTTCCCATATGGTTATAGAACTGCAGTAAAGTGGAACAATTTTCAGCTTGTGTGATTGGAGGATATCTGGATGCATATTATAAGACTGTCCTCCATAAATGAGAAAAAGTTGAGGTGCCTTTATTATTCTTTTGTTCCACTCTTTGTTTCTATGGGGAATTTGAAAATGCAATATCACTGTCTTCCTTTTAAACAAAACAAACAAACAAACAAACAAAAATGGCAATAGCTGTTGAAAATAGCAATTCCTTCCTAATAACCACTGGGAAGCATTTCTTGCTCAATTTTATGCTACTTTTTCTACAGCAAGTTACAGCAGATCAGTATATTTGATTTCGGAGAAATGAAGTAACAGCTGCCCAAATTGAGCTGGAGCACTCGTGAATTTTGAGGTGTTCAAATCTGGAAGGCAAGTGCTACATTCTCTTTCTGAATATTAGCTAAATCTGGAAAGGAAAAGTCAATTTCTGCTTCCAAGGCTCAGAAGTGGAAATCCTCCTATGTGCCTGGTACTGCATCTAAACCTGCCTAGGACCAGAGCCTCCCCTCCCTTACTTATCATTTTAACTTCTGGTGGGATCCATGTACCTCCCTTGCTAGGCTTCAGATAGAGAGGAGCAATGTCCATTTAGTCCACCCAATTCCTTCTTTGGAGGCTGCAAGGTGAGATCACACCAGTATCCTTAATCCAGTCTGGGGAAGTCTTCTGAAGGGGATATCTGGGCCAAAGCCTTCTACTTCTTGGGCATACTACTAGGGTTATCATACATCCGTATTTTCATGGGCATATCCAGCTTTTGGGGTTTTAAATAGCCATCTAGCAGGAATTTGTAAAACACTCAAAAGGTCCAGGATTTCTCTCTCAGTGCAGAGCGTGGCAGGGCTGCAGCTCAGCCAGATTGAGTCGCTCACATGTGGCCTCCAGTATCCACATCCCCTCTCCTGCTCCCCTACTCCACTGCAGCCTCAGTGCGTTACACCGGCAGCGTTCGGGGGGGTGGAGGGAACAGGGTGTGAGCTCTGCGGGGGAGCACGGCAGCATGTATGCAGCATTGTGTCTGGAGCTGCGCGGAGCCAGACATGCTGGTCTGAGTGGCACGGTAATAGGGCCAGGGAGTTGGAGAAGGGGTAGGGAGTTCTGGGGGGGCAATCAAGGGACAGGGAGCAGTGGGGGTTGGATGGGGTGGAGGTTCGGGGGGCAGTCAGTGGACAGGCAGCGGTTGGATAGGCATGGGAGTCCTGGGGTTTTGTCAGGGGACAGGTAGGGGGTGGGGTCCTAGGGGAGAAGTTAGGGTGGGGAGGTCTCAGGAGGGGGCAGTCAGGTACAAGAAGGGAGGCTTAGATGGGGGTGGAGTCCCAAGGGGCAGTTAGAGGGGTCCCGGGAGGGGGCAATCAGGGGGACAAGGAGCAGGGAGGCTTAGATAGGGGGTAGGGTCCTGGGGAGCAGTTAGGGGCAGGGGTCCCAGGAGGGGGTGATCAGGGGACAGGGATCAGGGGGGTTGGATGGGTTGGGGTTTCTGTGGGCGGCAGTCAGTGGGTGGGAATTGGGAGGCAGTGGATGGTGGCAGTGCAGGGCTACCCTCCTTCCCCCTGGAGTGTCCTATTTTTTGAATGTTAAAATATGGTATCCCTGCCATTCACAGTGCGGCTCTCCACTCATAGCAGGCTGCAGCATGAGATCATAGCTACCTGCCCCCCCTTTCCTGTTGATAGTGGCCAAGGGAGTGCTGGGAAATGTAGTTCTTTCCCTGCTCCAGGGCTGGTTGTATAGGAAGGAAGCTAACCACGGAACTACAGCTCCCAGGACCCCCTGTTGGATCCCTTCCGCCCCTGCAAATGGTCTGCCCCAAGCACCTGCTTGATTTGCTCGAGCCTAGAGCCGGCCCTGTCCTCTTGCAGTGCAGCAGCAATTCAATTCAAGATAGTTTATCTTGAAAGAGGATTGTGTCAAAAAAACGGAGGTTTTTATACCATCCTAACTCTTTGTTTCAAGCAGACTTAAAAAGGCGCTGTAACTTTGGAAGTGTAGACGTAACCTCAGTTTCCAACAGACTTCCAAAGTCTGTAGTTAGCAGGTTGGTTCAATCACCACAACTCTGAATTAATAGATACTTAAGGACTTTAGGCACCTCTCCCCTAACATTGCCTTTTGTGATCTGGGATCAAGGCTGGCTCCAGGCACCAGCATTCCAAGCAGGTGCTTCAGGCGGCAATCTGCAAGGGGCGGCAGTCCGTGTGTTTTTGTCCCCAAGCAGTACACCGAATTACCGCGGACAGCGGGGGCAGTCTGTGTGCCATTATGGTGGCACGTGCATTTCCGCAGCGGCAATTATGGCGGCTTCTATGTTCAGCTGTCCACGGCAGCGCAGCTTCTGCCTTCTGGCAGAAGACAGAAGCTGCCTCCGAATTGCCGCAGCCGCGGAAATGTGCATGCCGCCCTAACGGCACACGGACTTCCCCCGCCGTCCGCGGAGGCAATTCAGCGCGCTGATTGGGGGCAAAAACAGTAGAGCCGGCCCTGTCTGGGCTGGGAGAATTAAGTTGTCTATACAACTGGGCTGCTTTTGGCTATTTTTTTTCTTTTAATTAAAATACATTTTTCTGTTACAATGAAAAAACACTAAATCACCATACACAACAATCCTTAATGTTACCATACCCCCATTCCCAAGTGGGGGGCCCTTGCAGATATCAATGAATGTCTTGGAGCATGTTTGCTTGTTTTTTAAACGTTTCTTTCATGCTTAAAGTTTGGGGGTTGTTTTTTAAATAAAATGGCTGTATCACAACCATAGTAAGCACCCTAAAAAAAAAGAGCTTTTAAATTTTTGATTGTCTTTGGAGCAAATGCTCGTTCTAAAGTATGGTGGAGGTTTGTGAACCCTTGAAACATTTCAGTTTTGGGTTAGAGCCTTGTTTATTTTTGTAAATATATTATTTTAATGACTTTGAGTTGCTAAAAAGAATGACCCCTAGCATTCAACCCCTCCTGGGGTTCTATATAAACTGTTCAATAGCGTCTGCGAATTCCTGAGGTTTTATTTCATTTCATATTCATTACAGCTCACCATCCTCACCCATCCATCCTCCCTATTGTGGGTGTACACCTGTCAAATTTAATTATTAATCACAAATATGATTAACCTTGATGGCAACAAGGGTGAGTAATCTCAGTCACCCTGGCTACTCAGTGGGGGTGTGGTCAAAACCATTCAGTTCAACCTGGTGGGTCAGCTCTATTGTACTCAAACACATGACTGAACCATCCCTGCTTGTTTGTTTTTTTTAATTGTAAACACATTTTTAGGGTTCTTCCCACCCAAGATTCTACAAGATACATTTCAGTTTTTTGCTCTAAATGCTTTTACACAAAGACACAAGAGCGATGCTCTCACAAACCATTTATTTTGTATTTAAAAGACACACAGCTCCTTGAAAAAAACCAAGATGCTCCATTAAAACTATTAGCTCACTTAAGGGCCATAGAAACCTTCTAACAGAAACACAGAAAGTCACAAAACCCTTTGCAATAGTTTTTTTTTTATTTACAGCTAACAAGTTTTATATCGAATGTTTGTCCCCTCTCCATTCTCTGACTTAATTGTTTTAGATTTCTCACAAATAGTCTTTTTCTTTAAACGGGGTTCTTAATTCTTTGTGTGGACTAGAAGGTCAATGTAACACTGAAAGGAGCATCTTCCGGTTTGGTCATTTTCTTTAAAACCGGTCAGGGTCTCCACTGAATTGCACAGCATTTTTCAAGGTCACCCCTTGCACTAAATGTTCTTGAGTTAAACACAGACATTGCATAGCATCACCTATGGCAATAACAGTGTTTAATTAGCTTTCCAAACACAGCTCAGCACACAAGCCCCGGAGCTTGTAGTTTATATCCATGAAGTCCAAGTCACACAGTCATGGTGCCGCTGGCCTGGTGCATCTATGACACAGCCCTCACAATTTTCTAAAAGCTTTCCCTAGGACAGTGATTAAGAACAGCATAAACAGCAATAAGCAATAGTTCATATGACTTTTTTTACACTCACAATGTGGCATTGGCTCAATTAGTTCCGTTCCAAGCGTCCTCCTAAACTGCTCATATCCATCATCCTCGAAGTCCTCTTCAACAATTTGTATTGGCATTGAACAGAAAGAAGGCAGACCCAGTTCATCTTCACTGCTTGATGCAACATTGTTCAGCGCCTCTGGGTCCTCTAGAAAGGCATTGTTGAGCTGTTGAGAGATTTTCAGAAAAGAAACAAGTGGAAGTTCCCACTGCTTGCTTTTAGATTTACACAACCCCAGTTCCTATCTCCATTAAACACACACACACACACATGCTCTAATGTTACTTCTAAATTGTTCATTTACCTGAGCGACGTCTTTTCTGTTCACCTTGTCAGCCGGTGAATCCCCTGTGCTGTATTTGCCTTCCCCCTCCAGGAGGGTGGATGACGAGAGGCCAGCATTCTCATTGGGGAATCTCATGAGCAGTTGGGTTTCGGGGTTGGGTTCCAGCTTATCCATCAATGGGTGGGCCAAAGGGACCCCCTGAGCTGCTCCCTCCCACTCTTCGGAACTGTCGTTGATGTAGTGATTTCCCTGCAGATGGTTGAAGGCCCTCAGGGCTAAAACAAAGTTTTCATGGGGGAGGTGAAGGAGTCCATGTTTCCTCTCAGCATTTCCACAATTTCTAAAACATGCATTCTTGGTAAGAGATGGCCTCTTCTGCCCAGCACAGGGACTTATGGGGTGGTGGTGCTGCACTCTGATTGGGATCACATCACTCTCTTCTGGGTGGTTCATCCTGCTACCAAACCTGCCCTATTTTGGTCAAATATGTTCTTGGGACAATCCTCTGTGGCCAAAACCTATCCCAATTGGTAGAGGGCATTGGGTGGGGGGAGTTCTTAGAGGGGTCACATGGACCACTTCCAGATGGGTCACCCCACCCCAGAATTCCCCCAATAGGTCAAATATCCTCTCCAGGGTGGTCCTCAGCAACCGAAACCTTTCCTGATTGGTAGAGGGTGGTGGCAGGAGTTGTTAGAGGGGTCACACGACCCACTTCTGGACGGGTCAGCCTGCCCCAGAACTCCCCCCGATTGGAGGGTCTACCGGGGCAAAACCCATTCTGATTGGTAGAGGGCAGTGGGAGGAGTTCTTAGAGGTGGGTCACATGACACACCTTGCTTCCGATCATGTGTCTGGTTTTACTCTGGAAGTAATACTCCCAGGGGCGGGACTTTTGGTGACAGATGGGCAGGGCTTAAGGGGTAAAGGGCGGGGTTAATGTTTGATCGACAGTGGGCCTTTTTATTAGTTTGGCGCAATTTCCTGTTTTGACATTACTGTTTGTTTAAGTAGTGGGAGAGCAGAGTGAGGGGGAATGGCAGGATTGGGGCAGGGAGTTTGGTAAAAATAAGGAGAGGAAAGGAAGGGGAAGAGGCACAGCAACACCTCCTCCCCTGCCAACCTAGTCACTCACTGTCAAGTATTTTTCTGGATTCACAACAGAGTAGAGACTCAAGGAGAGATTCTAAGGAGGATCAGGCGTTGGTTGCACAGATTTTCTCAGGGAGTTTTCTCCATGCAGAAAGGGCAGCATGGGAGAAAATGCAAAGTTAAAGAGTTAAACATGTTTCTCTTAATCCAAGCCCTTACTTTGTGCCTGTTCTTGAATTGTCCGTGTCCCATGAATCAAGTAAACTTATTTCCAAGGAGCCCTCCTCCTGCTGACAGCACTGATGGGCATGGTATGTGCGGGACATCCTGCTACTGCAAGAGAGGGTCATGGCCTACTCAGGAAGCCGTAAGCTCTGCCTCTACCATAAGTGATCATGGTCTAGACAGGAAACTCCAAGGCTGGGGTGAAAGTAACATTAAGCACTTACCAGTACAGGGGTCTGGCTCCGGGCCCCTGGAAGGGACAGGACTTTGGGCACTGGGGGTCAGCAGCCGGTGTGCAGAGAGGGGCAATGATGTTAGTAGTATGGCAGCGCTTTAATGTTGGCTGTGTATGGGCCAGTACTGGCAGCCACTTTTTACCGGTACATCGTACTGGACCACTTTCACCCCGGTCCCATGGTCTATTAGTAGAAGAATTGTCAATATTTCAGATTCTGCTGAGTAATTCTTCTTCTATAAAGCTGATCTGAGTGACACAACATGGTTCTAGTGCATTGTCCTTGTCTACAATTGGGCATGTCCTGTACTGGGAATTGGTCTTGTAATGATCACCATTGGCACAAGGGATTTCTTTCCTAGTTTATAAAATAACCTGCCTCTAATGTCTCCCAGTTCATGTTTAATATGATATAAAATCTATCGGGGTGAGAAACAGCAGGGATACAGTTTGTACAGAACTTTTCCTTCCGGCTCCAGAGATTGTGGGTTAACCGATGATCTGAGACTGTGGTAAATCTGACATCAGGAGGGGGCTCATCACTCATATATGGTGATGTTTGTTGCTTTCCAGTTTTATCAGCTGTTTTAGCTTCATAAAGTCACAGATAAAACCACTGATAATAACTAAAAAGGCAGATGGGTTTGCTATTGGTTCCTTCCCGCAGCTGATGCCAGCCTCTGAATCTATATATTTCCCTTCCACTGCTTTGTTGCCACTAGTCAGACACAGAGGAGCCCTGGCAGGTGCTCAGGTGCAGCCAGTGCAGTGAGAGGAGGGGACGGCAAGTCAATCTGGCAATGCAGGGACATCTCTCCACTCTGGTGCTGTGGCTTCTTCTCCTCACAATTCTCCTCACATAGCAGGTAAGTCTCCTCTGTGTTTCACCAGGGGAGCTGGATTAACTGGACTGATACTGATAAGAACAGATACTACACTATGGTAACTTTTACAGTCAGCTTTTTATAAACCATGCCTGGCTCGAAGGTTGTGACTTTTCCTTTCGGGATTGGACTTTGCCAGTGTTATTGAGGCTTTTGTTACCTTGAGATTGGATTATTCAAATGACCCTAATGTGGGGCTGCATCTTAGAACCATTCAGAGAATGAAGCTGGTGCAAATGGCAGCAACTCACTGAGCAGAGCATCTCACTGGGAGCATGTTAGAGCCGTACTGCAGGGTCTGCACTGGCTGCCCAGCTCTGGGTGGAGGTTAAGGTGTCGGTTAAGATTTATAAAGTCCTTAATGACCTGGGACCGGCCTCCCTGAGGGATCATGTCTGTTCCCGTGCCGTATGGCCAGAGCCGTGGTTAATAGCGACTCCTGAGCAGGTTCCCCCTTTTTATAAAGGAGAGGGGGGTGGCTGGCAGGGTGCTCTCTGCGAGGCCTCCAGGATTCTGAAACTTGGCCTGTTTTGGCAAAAAAAGAGCCCAAATTTCATGACTGTTTGGGCACACTGCAAAATACACTTGTTTGAGGGGTGGGGGTTGGGAAGGACCCAGGGCATGTGTCACATAATGAGAAATGGGTGGGAAGGAGTTTCTGTAGGTGTCTGGCTGGCTGAGTTCCTGTTGAAATGGTCACTTCATGCTGCAGGGATTTGAGTGTGTTATTAATGTCGTCCGGGTGCCAAGATTCTTGGCTGGGCATCGCTTTAGTATTTTAAATCCCAATAAATATATCAGTAATTTGGGATTCAACAGAAATGTCGGTTTGGTCCAGAATCCAACAGATACCAGGGCCAAGTCCTGGCTCCTCACCCCCCATTCACTCACTGAAGCAAGTAGAAGTTCTGTAATTTTAATGTGAGCAGCATTTATCCAAATAAATCCAGAGTTGATTCCTCCCAGAGAAGGGGTGTGTGCAATAACCTGTGTCCATGGGGGTACCAGAAGCTCTGCTAGCAGGAAGATTTATCCTTCGGGAGCTCTGCCTCCCTCCCACAGGATTTCTGCTGGAGCAGAGTGTTATATCCTTGGGGGCAGCCGGTTTAGGAAGAAATCACTTGAGGCCAGACAGCAGACAGCTAACAAAACCACCATTTTATTTACAGACTCAGAGAACTCACCCAGCCGGCTGAAGCCGGCTGAGCTATCCCCTAATAATCTAACTCAGTTACCATAGGAACCAAAAACCATGACAACCAAATACACAACATATTCCTCCTCCCTTAATAAGAACATCCCCTAAATAAAACACACACTAGACTAGAGAAGGAGGGTAGACTGCCTCCATTCTTGGCTAAACCCTGGGGATTATTTTGCCCCATAACCATGGGTTTGCCCTAGCTAAAGATCCAGCCGATGAGGAGGCCTTCTGTCTCTACGTGGATTACGGCGAACTTCTGGTGTTGTTGCACCCAAAAGTGCCATGGGCTCAGGGTCCGCAGCACGAACGGGTGAGGAGGTGGTATCAGCTCATGCTGGGCAAAGGGGCATCTCAGCCTCCGGCAGTAATGGAGGAGGACAGTCAGGAATAGGTGATTCGTGATTCGCTGTCTCACCAGAAGAGGTGAAGTCAGACCCCTCAATTGCAGATGTGTCCTGAGGACTGGCATGACCTGGCAACAGCTGATCTACATGTCACCGCCAGGTAAGATTCTCTGCAGTCCGGACTGTGTAGGAAACAGGTCCTGTTTGAGTGATGACTGTGGCCGGGATCCATTTAGCTTTGGAAGTATAATTCCGAGCCAAAACTGGCTGTCCCGGGCTAAAGGTTCGGTCTTTTGCTCTGGGTGCCCGTCTGATGACTTGATATTGCTGCTGATGTTGCACAATTTGTCGGGGTTCAGAAGGTTTCAGCAGATCAAAGCAAGTGCGCAGCTGTCATCCCATCATTAGAAAGGCCGGAGATGCCTGGGTCGTAGCATGAGGTGTGTTTCGGTAGGAAAGTAAGAAGGTATCCAGATGCTTTTGAATGGAGTGTTGTCCCCTTGCTGATTTCAAAGCGTTTTTCATTGTCTGCACAAATCTTTCAGCTAATCCGTTGGTGGATGGCTGATATGGTGCTGACGTGATGTGGTGTATCCCATTTGCCTTCATAAAATTTTGAAACTCCTGAGAGACAAACTGCGGTCCGTTGTCACTCACAAGTTGTTCTGGCAGACCAAAACGACTAAAGAATCCTCGTAGTTTTTGGATAGTACTCTCTGCAGTAATGGACTGCATTATAGAGACTTCTGGCCATTTAGAATGGGCATCTATTGTCACCAAGAACATGCTTCCTTCAAGGGGGCCAGCAAAGTCAACATGAATACGTTGCCACGGGTTTTCAGGCCAGTCCCATGGGTGTAGGGGTGCCCACTGGGGTGCATTCCTCACACCCTGACATGACATACAAGCTTTTGCCTTCTCTTCAATAGCACTGTCCAATCCAGGCCACCAAAAATAGCTTCGTGCAATTTCCTTCATACGCACTATTCCACAGTGACCAGAATGTAGCTGTTCTAACAGCTGTGATCTCAGTGGTGGTGGAATAATGACACGTCTCCCCCACAACAAACAACCAGATTGGACCGATAACTCCGTCCTTCTGGACATGTAGGGAACAAGGTCAGATGAGACCGGAGAGGTTTGTCGAGATTTTCCATGCATCACCAGGTCCATAACTTGGGACAATACTGGGTCAACGCGAGTTGCCTTCTTTATCTGAGTAGCAGTGATGGGTGTATTTTCTACCTCTTCAAAGTAGAAGATTTCCTTTTGGGCACTATCTTGATGTTTGACCGGCAAAGGCAACCTTGAGAGGCCATCTGCATTGCCGTGCAGAGTGGATTTGCGATATTTGATTTCATATGTGTGTGCTGAAAGTAACAATGCCCAATGTTGCATACGACTAGCAGCTAATGGGGGAATGCCTGTGTAGGGTCCAAAAATTGACGTCAGAGGTCGATGGTCTGTGAGAAGAGTAAACTTTCGCCCAAACAGGTACTGATGAAAATTCCGAATTCCAAAAACAATTCCTAATGCCTCACGTTCGATTTGGGCGTAGTTAGTTTCTGCTTTGCTTAGAGTGCGTGAAGCAAAAGCAATAGGTCTAGCTTCTCCCGAAGGCATAATGTGTGACACGACTGCTCCCACTCCATAAGGGGAGGCATCGCAGGCCAATTGTAGGGGTAAGGATGGATCAAAGTGCGTTAGAACTTCAGAATTTAGCAATATATCCTTAGCTTTGTTAAATGCAACATCACAGGCTTCAGTCCACTTCCAGGCCTTGTTCTGCCCAAGGAGCTCATGTAGTGGTTTTAGCAGTGTGGCTAACTGTGAGATGAACTTTCCATAGTAGTTCAGTAGTCCTAGAAACGAGCGCAGCTGGCTTACATTTCGAGGTGGGGGAGCCTCCACAATAGCTTTAACTTTTGCAGGGGCCTTATGAAGACCTGCAGAATCAATGATGTGTCCCAAATATTCAACAGAGGGCTTGAAGAATTCACACTTGTCTTTGCGAACTCGTAAGCCATACTCTTCCAGTCTTTGTAGGGTAGCCTCTAAATTCTTTAAGTGATCCTCTTCATTTCTTCCAGTGACCAGGATATCATCCAGATAGCACTGAACTCCTGACAAGCCACACAAGATCTGGTCCATAGCCCTCTGGAACAGGGCGGGAGCAGATGTTATTCCGAAGGGTAGGCGGCAGTATCGATAAAGCCCCTTATGAGCCACAATAGTCAACAGCTCTTGGGACTTTTCATTGACGTGCATCTGTAAATATGCTTGACTCAGATCAATCTTACTGAACTTTTGTCCCCCAGCCAGGCCTGCGAAGAGGTCATCGATGCGGGGAAGCGGATATTGCTCTGCACACAACACTGGGTTGACAGTGACTTTAAAATCACCGCAAATCCGGAGAGAGCCATCTTTCTTCACGACTGGAACGATAGGAGTGGCCCATGAGCTATGGGTAACTGGTATTAGGACTCCATTGGTGACCAGGCGCTCCAGGTCTGCTTCAACTTTTGGCCTGATGGCATATGGCACAGTTCGGGCTATCAGATATTTTGGTGGACTGTCAGGTTTAATGTTCAATGTCACAGTGATTCCCTTCATACTTCCCAAATCATCTCCAAAAACAGCAGCATGTTTCCTTAGTAAAGGGGTTAGACTGGTTTCTTCTTTAGTCATCTGGTGCACTTCTCCCCAGTTCAGTTGACTCTTCCCAAGCCAAGACCTACCCATTAAGGCTGGATAGTTACCTCTCACCACAAACAGTGGCAACTTAGCAGTCTGTCCATTGAGCTCCACCTTAACATCAATAGTGCCCAGCATAGGCACAGCTTCTCCCGTATACGTCTTCAGAACAGTTTTTGTTGCCTTAAGCGGAAGATGCTGTAGCTTTTCTTTATACAGTCTCGGAGATCAGTGAGATGGCTGCACCGGTGTCCAGTTCCATGTGTATACGTTTGCCATCCAATAACGGGGTTACCCAGTATTCATGTGAGCCCACTGCCAAAGACAAAACATGCAGTGGCACTTCCTCTTGTGAGGAGGTGTCACCTTGATCATCCTGGGTCTGCTCTAGGGGATGCAAGGTTCCTCTTTTTGTCGGCCAGACCACAGGCCTCCTTTTCTTTTGTTTACAGGCACACTCAATGTGTCCCTTTTTGCCACAGTGTCGACACACCAGGTCCTTACACCAGCATTCCGATGCCTGGTGACCCGGCTTACCACAGCGGTAGCATTCTTGACTCTGCACAGTTTTGTGGGTCAGTTCTTGTGACACTTTTTGCACCCTAGGGGATGCACCGATGTATTATGCCTCCCTTGTAGCCAGTTCCATGGAGACAGCAATATCAACAGCCTTCTGTAAGGTAAGCTGAGCCTCTGTCAGTAGGCACTTCCGTATAGCTTCACTGTACAGGCCACACACTAACCTGTCACGCAGGGCATCATTTAACATCTCTTTAAATTCACAGTGTTCTGCTAGCTTTTTTAAAATGGCTACAAATTGTACAACTGTTTCATCTTCCTTTTGGTCTCTTTTGTGGAACCTATATCTTTCAACAATTACCAGTGGTTTGGGGGAGAAATGGGACCCCAGGATTTCCACAATATTACTGTAAGATTTAGTCTCAGGCTTAACAGGGTGTAGTAAGCTGCGTAGCAGGGAGTAGGTTTTAGCCCCTAAAATACTTAAGAATATTGGCACCTTCTTCGCTTCTGTAATATCATTTGCAATAACAAAAAGCTCAAAATGCTCAGTATACACATGCCACTGCTCTATATTCTCATCAAAAGGTTCCAGTGGCCTGGTCAGAGTCGCCATGATTTTAGTTTCACTTTCACAGTCAGTTCAAACAAGCAGTATTTTTATTTGTTTATTTTGTACCTTGACTTCTACTTCCTTCTGTTACTGGAGCAGCACCAGGATCCCATCCATCATCGCCACTTGTTATATCCTTGGGGGCAGCCGGTTTAGGAAGAAATCACTTGAGGCCAGACAGCAGACAGCTAACAAAACCACCATTTTATTTACAGACTCAGAGAACTTACCCAGCCAGCTGAAGCTGGCTGAGCTATCCCCTAATAATCTAACTCAGTTACCATAGGAACCCAAAAACCATGACAACCAAATACACAACACAGAGAAGCTTTGAATCCTAGTTGGAGACTAGAGAAGCCCGACCAGCACAAGCTGCATGGCAGAGATGCTGTATCAGGGCCTTTCACAGCCACATTGGTTCCATTCCCTTAAGTCCGCCCCTGCCCAGTTTCAGGTCTGCTCTCATTCCTCCAGCACAGAGGGGGCTGCAGGCTCCTTGCCATACAGTGTCCCAGCTCCAGGCAGACTTAACAGCAATGGGGGTGAGGTGGGGAGGAGAGACCATGGGGTACATCAGCATGTGCTGGTGCATCTTAAGGAGTGAATTTGGCCCAAATATTCCCAAACTGATTAAAAATAGGATAAAAATTGAATGTGGATCCCAGATATGATTCAAATAATAAGTGATTGGAACGTGCTGGGCTGGTGTTAGCTTCATGATAATGATCCATGTGACTGGCAGGGCAGTGAACTGCTCAGCAGTATCTGGTTCATGGAACCCGATGTGCTTCTGCACCAGCCTGAGAAAGTGACCCTGAAGTTGATAATCAGAAATGTCAGTCTAAGTCAGGGGTCGGCAACCTTTCAGAAGTGGTGTGCCAAGTTCACTGTAATTTAAGGTTTTGCGAGCCAGTAATACATTTTAACGTTTTTAGAAGGTGTCTCTCTATAAATCTATATTATATAAATACACTATTGTTGCATGTAAAGTAAACAAGATTTTTTAAATATTTAAGAAACTTCATTTAAAATAAAATTAAAATGCAGATCTTATCAGTTTAGTGTGATCCTTGCCCTCACTTTTCCTTGCTGAGTTTTCCAATGTGGGCTACAGCGGGGGGTGACTGAAGAGCGCTGGGTCGAGGCCAGGAGCAGAGCCGGTACCCCAGGCTGGCAGTGGGCTGAGCAGGGCCGGCGGCCGGAACCCCAGACCAGCAGCGGGATGAGCCACTCAGCCCACCACTGGCTCTGCTCAGTCCGCTGCTGGTCTGGGGTTCCACCAGGGGTGAAAGTAACTTAAATTTCTTACAGGTACTGTCATATTGCAACCCCCCTTGTGGGGAGGAGCTCAGGGGCTGGGGCTGTGTGGGTGTGGGGGAAGCACTCAGGGCATGGCGTTGGGGTGCGGGGGGCTCAAAGCAGGGGGTGTGGATGTGGATGATGCAGGAGTCAGGGCTGGGAGCATGGAGGGTGCAGGAGTCAGGGCTGGGTGGCATGAGGGGCTCAGGGCAGGGGATGGGGGTGTGTGTAGGGGGGGAGTCCTGGGGGGACAGGGGTTTGGGGCTGGCTTGGGACAGGCTTGGGACAGGCTGGATGGGTCCCTGCCCCAAGCTGTTCCTGTTCCTGCCAAGTGAGCTGTGGGTCAGCTGTGTGGGGGCATTGCATCTGCAGGCAAATGGGAGGTGGTGGCAGAAGACCCCCTGGCCTGCTGATCCCTTCCTCTTCCCCCCCCCCAGGGGCTGCAGCTGTGCACGCCGCAGGGACGGCATGTGCCTGCACTGCCCTGGTATCCAGGCACAGTGGCGAGAGGGGCAACAGGACAGGCTGGGAGGCGGACACCTCCACTGTGCCTCCCGTCGGCCTCTTTCACTTGCCTGACTGCCTGCTGCTTATACCGGTGCATGGGGCCACCAGCGCCAGCCTGCAGGAGAGTTCCGGCAGCCAGCAGGACCCCCGCTGGGAGCACGCCATGCGCTTTGCCTCCAGCCACAGCAGAGCACCCCAGCATCATCTGGCTCCAAGCGTGCACTCTGTGCCTTACTTTCACTTCTAGATTCCGGTTGCTGGCCCCTTGCCAGCTAGGGCCCTAGCGGCCAGACCCCGGCTGGCAAGGTGCCGGCAGCCAGAAACCCAGAGCAGTGGCGGGCTGAGCGGAGCCGGTGGCCAGAAACCCAGAGCGACTCAGCCCGCTGCCAGTCTGGACTTCCATCTGCCAGCTCCTGCCAGCCGGGATTCCAGCCGCTGGTCCCACTCAGCCCGATACCCCCGGGGTTCCGTCCAGCCAAGCCAGCAGGGGGCTGAGTGGGACCTCGGCGTACCATTAAAAATCAGCACGCATGCTACCTTTGGCACGCATGCCGTAGGTTGCTGATCCCTGATCTAAATTATTGTCTTAGAGAAAAACCTGCCCTAATGTATATTTCACAGCTCAGTAGCTGTGGTGAGTAGGGGGCTGGTACCCAGAAAACCAAACTGATAAAACTAAACCGTCTAGCAGGTTACTTGGAGTTTATATTTCAGATTCCCAAGAAGTTCAAATATAGTGTGCTGGGATTAGAGCCCATGACACAGCTATATATCACCAAAAAGCAGGGAATTTGATGGTGACTTCTGGTGATCAGACTGACATTGCAGGGGATGGACAATTATTATCACATGAGGGATAAATTACTGAACGATTGTGAGATGGTGTCATTTACTGATGCCAAGAACATGTTCAGCTCAGTGTATTTTTGTTGGATTTATGAGCAAATGTTTATATCCCCTGAATATTTCTTATTTTCTATTGGAAATTTGACTGCTTCACATAATGCAGACACAGTGACGTCGGGGAACATAAAATATTCTCCAGTTATTTATGGGATAGTGTCATATAGTGATGCCAGGCACATGCTCAGCTCAGTGTTTTTTGTTGGGTTGATGCGGAAATGTGCATCATCCCTTTGATATTTTTTATTTCCTATTGGAAATTTGAGTTTGTTTCACATGACACAGGCACAGTGATGCAGGGGAGTTTATAATATAGGAGATATCACCATGTAGCTACATTTCCTTTTCCCTCAGTGCCCCAATTCTCCTCCCTGAGCCCTGAGTAGAGGCCAGGTCAGTCTTTGCCAGAAGATCGTGTTTCACAATTATTGACCTCTTTACATTTTGCAGGAAAACAAATTTGTAAAATGATGTGGGGTGCAGGCAAACAAATGAGAAAATATCAGGGGTGGGCCAAAGCTGCAGGTTTCACTCCCGACCCAGATCTGAAATTCCCCAACATTCAGAGTGCTGGGTGGGTCATTATTCCAAGTTGGGCCACAGAAGTGAAGCCAGCATATGATAGGTGCAGTATGTAAATGTGATTGTTGTCCTGAAAGGTGCTGATGGCTGCCATCTGGGAATCTTTGGTCCTAAGACAATCACAGACCTCATGAAAGTCAATGGCAGGGCGAGAACTCTCTTTTAGGCTCAACAGATGGCGCAATCAAAATCCTCTATGGAGTAAAAACATCTGCAGACAGCGGGGGCTACTGCCAAAGGCACTAGGCATGTGGTTAAGGCAGAGCTACGCCTGGGGTTTCCACTGTTGCAAATGCAGGGGCCAGGATACTGGCATCAGACTGTGTCTGCTGGAGGGAGAAGCCAGTAGGAGTTGTGACCGGGGTCTTGGAAGCAGAAAAGAAACAAAACCAGTTGGAGCTCTCTGGAGGGGCAGGCTGGGGGATTTCTGAGCAAGGAAACTTCCAGCTGTTCTTAGTTTCTACTGTGTGCAGGGAAACAGAACTGTGTGAGCACTTAGCTAGAGCAGTGTTACAGCCTTGGGTCCTGCCATAACTGAACATCACTGAGTTAAATCCACTGAAAAAAAGCCCCTTTTTTCTTAGTGCAGACCAGGCCCCATGGGTTGCCTGTGGGACTGCACTGAAGTGAGCTGTACCTGAATAAATTCCCCTGTGGATTGCAGCAAAGTGGTGTTTTATATTTGCTTGGCATTAAAGGAGCGGCATAATCTGACCACGCACTGGTGTGAACTGCGCTGTTCTCTGAGCTCCGTGGATGCTCCATAAACGTGCTGTCCCCAGCTCAGCCATCCACTGCTGCAACCAGCCTGTTCCACGGGTCACAGTGGAACTCTGTATGTAGCCGTAACTCATGGGCATTGTAATGATGCCCGTACTTGCTCCCAGCCTCAGGGACAGTCCTGGCTCTTCACACCCTGTCCTAGGGGCCAGTTCTCCCAGGCAATATCCCAGGACTGTGTGGCAGGCAGTGGCCGCTCCTCACATTCCTCCTGAACTGCCTCTCTCCCAGCAGCAGCTTTGCCTCTCCACAACCCCCAGAGATGCAAACTGTTGTAGAGACAACTAGGGGCAGGGTTGGAACTCAGAGCTACTGGGGGGAAAGTAGCTTTCAGGGAGTGGGGGTAGAGTCTGCTCCTCATCTGGGGAAGGAGCTGCTTGTACATGCAGGGCAGAGAGGCCAGGTAGAAAGGGGAGAAAAGGAGGGGGAAGCACCCAGGAGAGGAGGGTGGGAGGAGACCAGTGGAAGAGGGAAATGTGTGGGGCAGGTGGGAAGAGGAAACTCCTGTGGGGAGCACAAGGCTCTAATGCCAAGTGCCACAGAACAAAAATTACAAAGTTATAAAAACCATCCAGTCATGTTACTCAGTCTGTCTGAGGACTTTAGAACCCCCCTCTACTCTTCTGCCAGAGTGGGGGTGAGAATGGCAGGCTGCAAAGTCACCATTTAATGCACTGAAACTGTATGACTCCCCCTGGCTGCTCAGCTGGAGACTGTGCTCACCCTCCCCTCACCCTGAACACGGGGAACTGCTGCCCATTGCCCAGCACTGCCTTCGCTCTCCCCTCCTGGTTCAGTTCCTCTGACAGACAAAGGGCTGACTGGGAACTAGCTTGACAACCACTGAGCTAATCAATGCAACACGGTTCACACTCACACACAGAAATTTTGTTATTGTTGAGGGGTGAGTTACAGACAGAGACACTGGAGACCTTCACTCTGATGTGACATTAACCATTCACAGAAATTATGTCACCGTAACACAACGGGATTGGTTTAGCCTTTTGCAAACAGCAACACTTCTCTGGCTTCCTCCACCCCACCCCACTCCTGCAACTTCTCCACCTGAGACTGAGAAGCTCTGCCCCCGTTCAAGAATCCCCTTCACCTTCCTCCCCATCTCTCCTTCCCTGCTGCCCCCTTCCACTCCTGACCTTCCCCTGCTCCAGAAACCTTCCCCTACCTCCTGTCCACTGGCACCAGACCCGCCATTCCATCCTCACACCTCCGTCCTCCCCAATACTCCCTCATGTTCCCTTGCTCCAGGCTACCTCCCCTCCCTCCCATCCTCTGCTCCACACCCCCTCCCCTCCTCTCCCTCTTGCTGTCCCCTGCCCTCCCCTCCCTTCTCACTCTCTCTCCTGCCTCCCTGTTAACCCCCACTGCAGATACCCTCCCCTCCCCACTTCTCCTTCCTGCCCTCTCTTTCCAACCTCCTTCCCACCCCCATTCCAGACCTACCTCCTTGCTCCTCCCCCTTCATATCCCCCTTTCCAGACCCTCCTCCTCTCTGTCCCTCCACCCCCCCCGATACAGACTCTCTCCCTTCCCCACCATTTTTCCTCCCCTTGCTCCAGACTCCCCCCCTCCCGCCGCCTCTGGCCAACTCATTGTCTTTACCTCATTCCCCGGCAAGCCTTGAATCTGCCTCCTGTCCCCCCAGTGCTTTACTTCCCTTACTCTCACCATCCTACTTTCACTGGGTCTCTGCTGCCCATCACAGTTCCTGGGTCCTCTCCAGCCCCCTCAGCCACACAGAGACGGCTGTGTTCCCTGTGGGCTTTAGTGGTAGGTGGCAGCCAGCTTTACTCAGGGTGGCCTCATTCCCGCACACCGACGGACTGTAGGGAGATGGCGGCATCTTGCTGGATTCAGCCCCAGTGACAGTGACAGGAGATGGTGTCGTTTGGAATAAGGGAAATTCCGTGAGTTGGTGCCTTTCATCGTGTTCTCACGTGACAGGTAAAAATACCCCAAATCACCAGAGTGGGGATATAATGGGGAGAGCTGCAGCACTGACGCCCCGAGTGTGATGCCCTGAGATGGGATCAGGTGGAGCCATGAGGCAGCTCTGGATATGTCCCATTCTCCTGGCTCTGGGTATGGATCCCCTGCTGCTGGGCACGGACTCTGATGTGATAACACTGGGGAGGGGGCTCCCTGCTCGCTCTGATCTTGCTCTGTGTCTCTCTTTGCAGGTGCTGATGAGCTGAGGCTGGTGAATGGAGGCAGCCCTTGTGCCGGGAGAGTGGAGGTTAAACACCAAGATCAGTGGGGGACGGTGTGTAGCTATTACTGGGACATGGCAGATGCTGGAGTTGTCTGTAAGCAGTTGGGATGTGGAGCTGCTGTCAGTGCCCCCGGCTGGGATCATTTTGGAGCAGGATATGGACCAATTTGGCTGGATAGAGTTGCCTGTGATGGTACCGAGTCTGCTCTCTGGTACTGTGGGAACAGTGGATGGGAAGTGGATTCCTGTGATCATGAGTGGGATGCTGGAGTGACCTGTTCAGGTAAGAATCAGTCACCTCTGTCCTGAAAGGCAAATCCCCTGAGACAAAAGGGCTTGAACTCAGACAACGTCATGTGCCTGTGACCCTAACGAGACATGAACAAAAACTAGAGCAAGTCCTGTAATGACTGTAACTACTGAGATGTAATTATTACTGTTCATGTCACTGGCCACTGAGGATCCCCCAGTGTGACTGTGAAGCGTTTTCATTTCCAGTTGTTTCAGTGCCACATCTTTCCTTTCTCTTTCCCTCTGAATGGGTCTAAAATGCAGATAGGAGAGAAAATGGAAAAGGAAAATGTCACTTAGGCTCCTAAATCGCTGAGGCACTTTTGAAAATGTTACACTCATGCCAAAATCCAGACCCAGACACCCAACCGCAGAGGTACAGAGGGTGAGGGATTTGTGTAGCCCCTTTGCCATCCTCATAGATTTGGCAAGGAATGGAAAGAATCTCCCAGCTTGGCCACAATTAGATTTAGCTGAGAGCACTCTTCTCCCTGTTCTGCTATTTCTCAGATTTTGGACCAACCAGTAATAGAAAATTTCAAAATCTCCCATGACCTGTAGATCTAACGTAGCATAGAGAGCTCAGCCAAAAATATAGCTCAACCCTACACAGCACTGGAATATCATATTATGGAGGCATTTGTTGTGACTCAATAGTTAACATTGAAGCTTCAGACCCATTATAAGTTTTATTTTTAACTTCTCTCTTCTTAACATTGAGTAGGAATAATATCTTCCTCTGAATATAGCACAAGGAAGAGAGAATATTTTCCCATAGTTCCAAAAGTTTAGCAGCTCCCCCAGCGATGGGAGCTCAGGGCAGTGTTTAATCTCAACCCTTTCCTGGATTTTGAGTGTTTCAATGACAAACATCGACACACTCTTAGCATGGGGGGAGGGATTGTATGCAATTTCTTAGTATGTTTTTAAAATAAAAAAAGCTGGGGTGGGCAGGAACTTTACAAAGATTCATTGTCAGGACTTTGAAACACTCAAGAAAACAGATCGACCTTCACCAATGTAAATTCCCTAACCTGGTAATAACAACTGCAATGACTTGTGCTGCACACCTAGCAAGTGCACAGCAGGGAGTCCCTCTCCTCTGAACCACACCAGAAGGAGGGAGCTGCGCACAAACAAAGGGGTATGAGAGCAAAAGTCCTTTATGTGCATATATCTGTAAAACTATCGCTGAATCTCAGCTGGAGCTGCATGTTTTCAGTGGGAAAAAAGTTTGGGTTTGTAACAGGGCACTTGAAGGGGTGAGCGACCTACTGGTTGCTGCGTCTGACCTCCAGCCCCTTGTTTTCCAGGTTAAGTTGCCTCAGACTTTTAATCAGTGGAGAAGGGAAACTCAGGCCCTCCCTCTCCACCGGGTCCCAGGCCAGGGTCTTACATGCATCTACCCCTGAATAGGGGAGGTCTCCCAGCAGGGATCTAAATCCCCTGCCCTGGGCTACTTCCTACCACTGTCCCTTTTGTTTGGGGCATGACCCCTTTAGTCCCATTCACTGGTGGCTTGTATCCCATAGCACCCTCTTGTATATCTTGGGTGGCCTCCTGCTGCGGTCCCAGGCTCCTTCACATGGGGCAGCTGCAAGTTTGTTGAGACTGAACCCCACAATGTCTTTGATCTTCAGGGACCCAGTTACCTCAGTTGCCGGAGGCTCCTAGGTCTCCTCCTCAGTCCCCCTTGGCTGGGGAGACAGCGCTTACTCCATGGTGGCTGCCTCAGCTGGCAGGTTAGTGACCCTTCCCCTCATGTAGGGAGGTGGATCGCTCCTGCCTCTTCACCAGTCAGCCCTCAACTGAGCCAGGCTCTCTCCTTTTCTCCCCCGCAAGCCTGGCATTTGTTGCATCGCAGGCGGAGATGAACAAAGCCCAACAATCAATGTGATTGGCAGCAAAGTCATTTATTTCTCCACAGCATGCTCTTATATACAATTAAGGCCAGGCAATCAAACAATTGCTAATTGGTTAATAAAATACACACAGGCACAACTATATCTTCATTGGATAATTGCCACCTTGTACAACCTTCCAGTTTATTATCCTGTTTACTGCCTGCTAGCAGATGAGAACTAGCCTCGTCCTTGAAGTCTGCATGGCAGCTTCCCACACTCTTAGCAAAACAACCCCACACCTCCCCCCTTTACTCAAAATCAAAAAAAAAAGGAGAGAAGGCACTAGCAAAACATTCCCAACTCATAGCATCATAATGCAATCTAATACAAAACAAAACTAAAAGGCAAACAAAGCACCAGCTGCCTAACTAAACCGTAACAATATCTTCCGCAACGCCCTGCTCTTACCCATATATCCCTCCTCCAGGTAACGCAAGTGACCCAAGGGGCCAGGAGGGTTGTGCCAATGTGTGTGCCACACAACAGCAACGGTGGCCACACAAATAGCAAAAATACAGAAAACAAACAGCAAAAATGCACAGCATCCCTAGCATAAAACCCTACAGTAAATGTGCAGCCCAGCCACGTAGCGATGATATCCATGACCACAGCCAAAAATCCTGGCATAGCCACCGAGCAGTTGTTCTCCAGGGGCTCTTGCTCCGTGGCGTCTGGGTGCGTCTCGAGTGCAATGGCCCTTTGCTTACTGGTTTCCCATATCCCATGCAATCCATCTGATTATGGCCTTGTTTATCACCTTAAAACTGATCCCAGCTAGGCCACCTGGCGTTTGCCTCCCACGGGCTAGCTCCCAACTTTCTCATAGCAACTTTATCTAACCCCTCTGGCCTCATCACCACGCTGCTGTAACTTTCCACCAAGGCACATAGGGAAGATGCGATGTCACATCTCCCCCCTATTCCAAAACACACACAAAAAGGGGCATGCAAAACAAAGCAAAAAGGGGCCCATCCATAACCATGCAATTCATAACATACAAACCAACAACATCACACAAAACAAACAAAAATTAACACAAACAGGTAAATGGTGTAAAGTCTGCAGGGTTCCCCCAATCTCTATAGCGCACCAAACGGTGACAAATAACTGTTACCAAGTCATCCCTCATGGGTCAGGTGATCAAACTGACACAGAGGGGGGGGGGGAAATAAAGAAAACACACCATAAGCACATAAACATCTTCCGTAAAACAACACCACAACAATTCTGGCCAGAAAACAAACACCACGAACAAAACATAAAACACAAAACATAAATTACATTGTAAAATAAATGCATGGTACAAAAAATACTATGCAGCTAGCATCAATTTTCTATAACATCTAAAAAACAAAAGCAAATCCACCCCGACTGGGCAAGCAATCATTACAAAAATATACAAATACCCTCATTAATATCAGGCAAAAAAGGGGGGTAACATCATCAAGTAAATCATCTACATTAATACAATTGCTTCTGGCTTGCTTCGGAATTCAAAGCCATTCTCAGCTTAAGGGTTCTTACTTTTAACTTCTGCTTTTAAGCACTGAAGGAAAACATCACCACTTATCTGCCCTTAAGCCTAATACAATTTCAATTACATAGCACTATATACATTCTTAAATCAAATTTAACAAAATCATTCATAGCCAAATAATTACAAACTAATTTCTTTGCCTAAATTTATTAACAAACATTGCAAAAATACCAAAAACTTTTCTCTTATTCCAAGTATCCTCCTAAATATTTAAAATTCCCAAGCTTGTATTTACTTACTTCGTCTAAACACTACACCCTCAAAAGTTTCCAACCTGCTCTCCAATCTCTCTGTCTGTTATCTGCCTGCCTGGGCCCGATCCTTTTTTCCTCTCGCTAAACCGTTACTTTCCTGGGCACAAACTTATTCCACTATCAATTTAGCTAAAAGGGTGTATTTCTTAACTAGCCCCCACCCTTCTGGTATTCTTCTATGAGCAATTATCTGTACTTTCCCACCGTGGGGGCTACATTCTCATGCATATAACTTTAATTACAACATCTACTTTCAGCCTATCTATTTTAATATCGGCTACATCTAATATCAAGCAGTCTACAACAACCAATAATCAGCACATAACACAAAATTAACAAAAATCTAATAAGGCTAACAAAAGCACTGTACATAAAGGTACTTTGGGTCACAATAATTCAAAGCCATTCTCCCAAATTACCTAGACTTATGCCTAAATAACCCACAACTCCCCCCTTGAGAATACTCAACAAACCTTTTGGCTGAGTTTTCTCAAACTTTAGAAACAAAAGCTATCAAGCTCTAAAACGCTGGGGTAATAATCCCACATCCATCCTCCCCATGAATCCGGCAGGATTCGGTATGTGAGAGCCCTCACCCCCCAACCCAACCGGTCCACATGCTGGGGAGGGGCACTGCAAATATTCACACTTCCACCCAAACAGTGTCCAAGTCACATAGTACTCCCAATACACCTGGAAGGGCAGTGGGCTATCCTGGACACAAACTTATTCCATAGCGGAGCTTCAACAATAAAACAAAAGAAGGGCATATCATTAACAATCCAATTAGGGAGGGCTACCAAAATAGGTGGGGGCAATACATGCTAAAAAAAAAATGTATCCAAAACACAGGGCGCAGCCTGTAAAATAAATCCCAAAAGCCAATTAATACCACCGTTCTCAGCAGGAGTCCCAAATTTCGTCCTGCCAGTGCACAATTCTTTATTTCTTCACCAGGGTCCGTTCTCAATGTCTTTTTAGTCAGGAATTTCTGGACTTTGGCAATGTAAATAATGTAAGTGTTTTTTCTTCTTTTCCACCACCAGCGTGGTTCAGCTTCTACGGGGAAAAATTACCAGGACATCATCCTGTAGTAATTTTGCTTCTTTCGAAAAACAAACAAACAAAAAAAGATCCAATAACACAATGGGGGCTGTTCGCCAAATCTTAGCTGTTAGCAATGTATGTCCTTGACTGGGGTGAGAAAAGAATGAGCTTTTCTTCGGTTAAATCATTCTGTTCTCTCTCCTTCCCTGCTTGGCTTCTTTTAATCTGTGCAGCCTGTGTCAGAACACCCAGCTGTTGCTGCTCATACCGGAGAAGCATAACGGTTTTCTCGGCATTGTCCCAGGCGCAGACCAGCCAGCGTAGGACGCCTTCTCCAGGCTCCTGCCAAAACAACTTACTTGCTTGCAGGTCCGAACGACCTCCGGGGCCACGGCACGAGCCTCTGCCTGCGCCGTGCACTCCAAAGTCTTCCCGTCCAGGGCTCGCTTCCAGCGGAGCACCTCCTCGTCCTGTGCCCGACGGGCAGTCAGGAGGGGCCTCTCCAGCTCCCCCTCTTTGGGAAAACGCAACCGCGATGATCTAGCTGGAAGACCTTGCATTTGATTTAACTTGTCATGAATGGCCTGCAGCAGTTGACCCCGGCACTCCATTTCCTTATAAAGGGCATTAAACTGGGCATACTGAATAAGCGTAGTCGAATTGGGATATACCTGTGATGACACGTGTTTCACCCGAGCCTCCTTTGTTTCCCCGCATTCGTAACACCCCCAGGTCCCGTGGACACGGCATGGCTTGGGAGGGGGTGCATACGGCAAAGCTGTTTTCATAGGCTCGGGCGTATCGGGGGGTAGCGGGACCGTAGCCGGATTAATCATATCGGGGCCGAGGGCCACATTGGAGGGTAATGGAACCGTAACAGGGGCAACACTATCCAGGTCGGAAGCCAAAGGTACCACCGTGTCCTCGCCACCGAAAAACTCCCTGGCTCCAACCGGCAACACAGAAGGCATTTCGGGCGTTGGGCGGAAAAGCTCAGAAAGGGCCGCCTGCACTCCTGCCTTGGCCGCAAAAGTTTTCACTATCTTCTTTGTCTTATCCCATAGTGGACTCAGGGAAAAGGCTTCCTTATCGCCCTGAGCCACCGACTTCCAAAACTTGGAGCCTAGCCGCTCCCACACAATTTTATTAAAAATTGTACTCGGCTTAACAAAAAGTTCCCTTCTCTGTCCCCACCGCAGCAGGCGGGACAACGTATCAAAGAGGGGGAGCTGTTCTCCCTGCCATGCCGCGATGCGTCTTAAATATTTATGCACCGTTTTTTCTTCCGCTGATGCAGTGGTTCCCATGTTAGCTGCTCACCTCTGGGCTCGGGTGCGCCTCCCTTTTCAGACACCCTGCGGCTGGCCGCTCGACACTGAGCTCAGGTGCGCCCTTCTTTTCGGACGCCCTGCGGCTCCTAGCCGCTCGACACTGAACTCAGGTGCGCCCTTCTTTTCGGACGCCCTGCGGCCGCCGCTCGACACTGAGCTCAGGTGCGCCTCCTTTTCTTCCTGCCGGGTCAGGCCACCGACACTTTCATTCGATACGAATCACGTCGGGGTCACCATTTGTTGCATCGCAGGCGGAGATGAACAAAGCCCAACAATCAATGTGATTGGCAGCAAAGTCATTTATTTCTCCACAGCATGCTCTTATATACAATTAAGGCCAGACAATCAAACAATTGCTAAATGGTTAATAAAATACACACAGGCACAACTGTATCTTCATTGGATAATTGCCACCTTGTACAACCTTCCAGTTTATTATCCTGTTTACTGCCTGCTAGCAGATGAGAACTAGCCTCGTCCTTGAAGTCTGCATGGCAGCTTCCCACAGTCTTAGCAAAACAACCCCACAGGCATTGTCTGCAGGTATAGCGGGGTGGGGCTAGATTGGCCCAAAGGCTCCCTTTAACCCCTGCCGTGTTGGCAGGGTAGTTCCACATTCCTGTGATGAAGGTTGGACAGGAGGATGAGTCTTTCCATGGCCCTTATAGTTATGTTCATCCTTGTCACTAATCCCTGTCTTCCCTGGAAAGAGGTGCAGGGCCAGCTCATAAGGACAAATCCAGGGTTCCTTGCTCAGGCAGGCAGCTATTGACTGTAAGTTGAGTTTGCGTTGTACAGACTGAGTAGAAACAGAATAAAGGACTCAGGATTGGGACCATTCAAAATTATTCCAGAAACAACCAGTCAGCCATCTACAAACTGCCCTATGCACTACATATCACTGAGAACAAACACATAAGGGAGCTGTGAGGTTTCTGCACGAAGCAATTTTTGAGAGATGCTGTCCTGACAGAATACTAGAAAACTTTATAAAAAGTGACAGTCATCTTCTTATATGCAGTGTTGTTGTAGCCATGTTAGTCCCAGGATATTAGAGATACAAGGTGGGTGAGGTAATATCTTTTATTGGACCCATTTCTGTTGGAGAGAGACAAACTTTTGATCTTACAGAGAAGAGCTGTGCGTAAGCTCAGAAGCTTGTCTCTCTCACCAACAGAAGTTGGTCCAATAAAATATATTACCTCAGCCACTTTGTCTCTCTCAACCCCATCTCGTCCAGATTTCACTTCTCATTTCCCGTTGGATTAATACCAAGCTTTGCCAAAATATCCTCCTCTGCCAAGGTCCCTGACTCAGTTAGTGCACGGGCTGGATGGTGCAGTGAATGTGCTATTTCTGGACTTTAGCAAAGCTTTTGATACAGTATCCCACAGTATTCTTGCCAGCAAGTTAAAGAAGTATGGGCTGGATGAATGGACGGTAAGGTGGATAGAAAACTGGCTAGATGGTCAGGCTAAACGGGTAGTGATCAATGGTTCCATGTCTAGTTGGCAGCCGGTATCAAGTGGAGTGCCCCAAGGGTCGGTGCTGGGGCCGGTTTTGTTCAATATCTTCATTAACGATCTGGAGGATGCTGTGGACTGCACCCTCAGCAAGTTTGCAGATGACACTAAACTGGGAGGAGTGGCTGATATGCTGGAGGGTAGGGATAGGATACAGAGGGTCCTAGACAAATTAGAGGATTGGGCCAAAAGAAATATGATGAGGTTCAACAAGGACAAGTGCAGAGTCCTGCACTTAGGACGGAAGAATCCCATGCACTGCTACAGACTAGGGACCGAATGGCTGGGCAGCAGTTCTGCAGAAAAGGACCTAGGGGTTATGGTGGATGAAAAGCTGAATATGAGTCAACAGTGTGCCCTTGTTGCCAAGAAGGCTAATGGCATTTTGGGTTGTATAAGTAGGGGCATTTCCAGCAGATCGAGGGACGTGATCATTCCCCTCTATTCAGCACTGATGAGGTCTCATTTGGAGTACTGTGTCCAGTTTTGGGCCCCACACTACAAGAAGGATGTGGATAAATTGGAGA
Organism: Cuora amboinensis; assembly: GCA_004028625.2. NCBI lineage: Eukaryota > Metazoa > Chordata > Testudines > Geoemydidae > Cuora > Cuora amboinensis. The sequence goes on along the minus strand of ML196146.1, from coordinate 4,007 downwards.
AAGTCCAGCAGAGGGCAACAAAAATGATTAGGGGGCTGGAGCACATGACTTATGAGGAGAGGCTGAGGGAACTGAGATTGTTTAGCCTGCAGAAGAGAAGAATGAGGGGGGATTTGATAGCTGCTTTCAACTACCTGAAGGGGGATTCCAAAGAGGATGGATCTAGACTGTTCTCAGTGGTAGAAGATGACAGAACAAGGACTAATGGTCTCAAGTTGCAGAGGGGGAGGTTTAGGTTGGACATTAGGAAAAACTTTTTCACTAGTAGGGTGGTGAAGCACTGGAATGGGTTATCTAGGGAGGTGGTGGAATCTCCTTCCTTAGAGGTTTTTAAGGTCAGGCTTGACAAAGCCCTGGCTGGGATGATTTAGTTGGGTTTGGTCCTGCTTTGAGCAGGGGGTTGGGCTGGATGACCTCCTGAGGTCCCTTCCAACCCTGAGATTCTATGATTCTAAGAACAAAAATATACAGTGATAGAGAAATAATACCTTGCAGTAAGGTGGGCCACCAAGGACCTTAGAAAATATTTATTTTACTCTTATCATAGATCATTCCCCTTTAAAATGGTTGCATGCCAGGAGAGACACAAACCCCAGGTTGCCCCAATGATACTTGGCTTCACTTCCTTATACATTTGCACTTCGCCATTGAGCCAGTGCCACACATATGAATGAAGACTTTTTTCACAAGATGGGGGAGAGGCTGTAAGATCAAGAGAAGTCTCCAAGTCCATTCCAGGAGGAGGCATGTATGAGGAAAGTCTGCCCTTTAAGGAGCTGAAGAGCCAGGGAGCAGCAAGCCTTTGCCTAACAAGAAGCTGAGCAGAAGATGTTGGGAACCAGCTGATCTAGCTAAGCAGTAGTTAATGACTGTCTCTGATGTCCAGCTGGGACATATAAGTGAGGATCCAGATCTGTAAGATGGGGGCACCAGGACAAACATTTTCCTAAACAACAGCAGGGCAGGCTGGCAGGCCACCTCTGTGGTCCCCCTGAGGCTAAGGGAGGGCTGGAGCATTGAGCTACTGGAGCCTAGAGGACCCTGCAGTATCAGTCCAGGTCAGGACTATCACACATGTTACTTCTCTATATACCTTGTGGGGCAGAAGAATAGCAGAACCTGTACAGAAAGATAAAACAAAGCTGGGTGTGGCTGACTGTTTTACCTTCTACCTGATAGACAGACGCACTAGACTACACACTCTTTTTGGCTTTTGCCAGGGTCACATTGTGCTCATTCACAGGCTACTGGTTGGATCTCTTGCCTTTTGTCTCTGCCTATCCCTCTCTTCTTGTCTGTTCTCAGTTTCTAAGTGAACTCTTTTCCCCTACTGCCCTTTGTAAAACAATACTCAGCCAAAAGCTCCTGGGTGGTGTGATGTTGCACTCCATATGCTTTATGAAAATATGCTTATGAACGTGAATATGATGTAACTGGAATATGCTTTATGCAAAAGGTCTCTTGTAAGGTATCATTACAAATCTTATAATCTACTGAGTGTGGTCATCCTATGTCTACGCATGTATCATTCTGTATCTGAAGCTAGAAATATGAAGTATAACTCTGAGGTCTTATTGTAATTATGCAAAGTGTGGGACATTAATGGTGGTTTAGAATCTGGATGGCTCCCATTGACTAGGACAATTGGTTGTAAATGTCTCTGTTTACTTGCAAACCTTCTTGGGGATGTGCAGGCCAGCCCAGGAAGAATGGAGGCTGGGGTCGCACAGCACATGTGATCATATCACCTGAAACTGGAATCCATATTAAATCTGGTACTTTTCAATTTTGAAATAGGGGTGGGGACCCAGAGAGAAAAAAGATTCCCGCTTTGTGCTTAAACTATAAAAAGGTGTGTAGCAGGACAGAGGGTGCTGCCAGTCATGAGAACACCCCTGCTTACCACCTAAGATGTCTGCTGGAACTAACAAGGACTATACCAGGGGAAAGGATTGGGCCCAGACTAGGAAGGAGTCTAGTAGAAGCTTACTGGAACATCTCTGAGGGTGAGTGTGATACAGCATGGCCAGAGGGCAGCAAGAGAGTGTTACAGGGGAGCCTTATTCCCTGTAAGGGGAAGAAAGTTTGCTGTAGATTAACTAGAGCACCTGACGCCAATTAGAGCACCAGCAGTCAGTCACATGATAAAACCCCTGCTTCAATCAGACAGTGTGGGAGTTGGAGCAGAAAGGATTGGTATTGGAGCAGGGAACAGTTTGAAGGGAAGAAGAGGAAAGTTTGGAGTGGGCTAAGAAGTCCAAGACCCTAGGTAAGGGGCACCTGGCTTGTGCAGAGGTAGGGCAGGAAGCCCCACACAAGCTGAAGGGCAGGAGAGGGAAGTAGCCCAGGGGAAGGAACCGCCAGTTCAAGTGGTTCACCACTATCCTCAGGGCCCCTGGGCTGGGAACTGGAGTATAGGGCGGGCCCAGGTCCCTCCCTCTCCACTCCACTCCTCAAAGACACTAGTGGGGCAATTAATATTTCAATTCAGGGGCAAGAAATGGTGCCCTGAAACCCCGCCACAAAAGAAGATAGAGCGTAAGACCCATCATAATAGTGCCGGCAATTTGCCACAGTGAGGTATTACCTTTAATCGGTTTCTTAATGTATTAGGCTTAGACTTGTGTCTTTTTGCATTATTTTGCTTTGTAACTTACTTTGTTCTGTCTTTTACTTGGAACCACTTAAATCCTACTTTTTATACTTAATAAAATCACTTTTCTTTATTAATAAACCCAGAATAAGTGATTAATGCCAACATCTGCTAAACATCTAGTATCTGCACCAACCCCCAGAAATGCTATTAGTGTTCAGGAGAAGATAGTTTTGGGATTGTTTGTGTGGTTTTTTTTTGGAGGGGGGTTAATAATGATATAAATATATTGTTTCTTTTTGTGCTCACAAATAGCTGACTCATTTTCACTAAAAACAAATGTAAAACACCTTAAGTAGAGACCAGCAGTGGACAAATTCAGCATGAAACATAAAAAAGCTATAAGGAGCTAAAAAGAGACCCTTTCAAATGGAAATGCTCAGGCAACACTGACCATAGCCTGTAGCGCAGGGATTCCTGTGTGCTCCATCTACAGTACACACAAGATGACAGTCATCCTGCCATACAGTTGGACGTGGCTATCCACGGTCAGCTCTTGTAGTGGATTCACTCAGTTTCAGCAGTTCCTTGGATAAATTTGATTCACTAGATCTGGTGACCTCAGTGACCTTAATTTCTCCAAAGTGGAAGCTTCATAGTGGAACTGTTTGAATAGGAAAATGATTTACATATAATCTCAGACAAACAGCTCCAACTCCATTTGCTGCTGTTCATGAGGTCAGGCCACTATACAGATGACTGCTTGGGGCTCTCCTGATTACTTTCCAATATCATGAATATCAGGAATTAGTCTTGGAAATGCATTATTGGCAGGGTCATCCTTAGGATTTATGGGGCCCTATGCAGTATTATTAAACTGGTGCCTCTATGCCCGATGGTAACCAGGGCTGAAAATCTCGCCGGGGGGTGGGGGGAGGGATGAGGCAGCAAAGGATACCAAGCTGCCCAGTCCACCTCACGGCAGCGGAGAATCACAGCTCCCCGCAGAGTCGGCCATACTCTCGTCTTCATGCAGAATGTGCAGCATTGATGCATTCCGCTCTGTGAATACGGCCCCTGCCTAAGGAGACTGCAGCACGTGCTAGGTGTGTGGGAGCCAACCTGTTCTTACCTGCTGTCATGGATGGTGGGTGAAGCTGCAGCTTGGGGAGGCTAGCTCTCCAGTCCACCTCCTATGGTCCTGCCAATACTCCACCCCTGTTCTGCCCCGGGCCTCGCCCTCTTCCCACTGTCTCTCACCTCTCATCCCTCCCCATCTCTGATCACCCCCTTCCAGTCAAATCCCTGAAAAACCCAAATGAAGCAAATGACATTTGAAAATAACACTCTTCTGCAAGTATCAGAGGGGTAGCCGTGTTAGTCTGGTTCTGTAGAAGCAGCAAAGAATCCTGTG
>SCPV02092122.1:0-10499 GCA_004028625.2 Cuora amboinensis | reverse complement strand
ACCCTCCGTGTTGGGCAGTCCCTTTTTGTTTATATGGCTCTAGAACCATTTACTGCTGGTTTTAGTTCCCTTTGCAAGGTCCAGCTCTGCTTGGCTCTTGGCAGTTCTCACTTTTCCCTGCACTTTCTAATCTCCAGGACGTGGCTTTCCTTGCTGATCCATCCCATCTTCCATTCCTTGTAGGATTTCTGCTTTCTCTCAATCACCTGTGTGTGACGCTTGTTCATCCAGCCTGGTCCACAACCCTTCCCTAGGAAGTTTTTCCCCTTGCTTGGGATGCAGGCTTCAGAGAGCTTCTGCAACTTGGACTCAAAGTAATTCCAAGCCTCCCCCACTTTCAGATCCTTGAGTCCTTCCACCCAGTCCATTCCCCTAGTTAATTGCCTTAATATTTTAAAGTTTCCCATTTTGAAAACAAGGCCCCTACTTGCAGATCTAGTTTTGTTTATCCTTCCATTTAGTTGATACCGAATCAGCTCATGATCACGTGAACCAAGGTTGTCCCCTACAGCAAGTTCTTCTCTGGAGATCCTTCCTACTCACCAACACTCAGTCTAAAATGGCAGCACCTCTTCTTGGTTTGGTGACTATTTGGTGAAGAAATCTGTCAGCTCTCACAGCCAGGAAAGTGTGGACTCTACCATTATGATTAGCACTTGTCCTCCGATCTATATCCGGGAAATTAAAGTCTCCCATAATAACACAGCCCAGGAGTATATATTTCATTGAAGGTATTCCAAAGGTCTCTATCTATATCCACATAGGATCCTGGGGGTCTGTAGCAGACCTCAAACACTATCTCAGGGGAGCTTCTGGTAGCTTTCTTCTCCAAAGTGATTTTGACCCACACAGTCTCTGATTTATCCGTTCCAGCACTTCTAATTTCTTTACAGTCAGTCTATCTGCTCAGTAATGTAACCCTTCTGCCAGGCGGAGTTGACAGCAGCAAGGGCCGGGTTCAGTACATAGCGGTTCCCTTTCAACAATACAATGCAAAACCGGCTCGAACCCCCACCCAAAGACTTGGGAAAATTACACACACACCCCTGGACGCCTCAAAAAAGAAATACTTCCCCTCTTGCAAGCACAGTCTCATTGTAGCAAAAATCTTTAATAAGAGGAGGTAAACAACCCAGCATTAAATTGGGAAAATACCACAACTAGGGTTCATAAACACAAATCATGAGCCAGAAGACTCACTCCCAAGCAGATGGAGCCGTGTCCTTCTCCCTTTGGTTCTTGAGTCCAGCAACCCAAAAGTCACCCTTCCCACACCCACAGTTTCTGTCCTTGGTCAGTGCAACTCCCCTCCCCTCCCCCCCGGAGTTCAGAAGTTCATCTGTAGAGTTTACCTCCCAGTCTGGGTGGAAGTGGGGGAGGTATGGGAGGCTACATGCTCCACTGCTTGTGTTGCCGGCCGATTGCCAAGCCTCTCCGTGGGGTTTTGCTGCAGTCTTCATCGCGGGCCGCTCCTCTCCATCAGCCATCCTGTTAGCCGCTCCTCTCCGCCAGCTGTCCTGCTACCCACTCACCAATATGTCTTCAGGCCCCCCCCACTGCTGAACACAGCTCTCAGTGATTTCAGCCCTTAGTAACTTCAGCTCTTTAGTGATTTCAGCTGATGGCAGGGGAGCCTCAGTGCCGGTGCACCTCTAGCCCAAAGTTGGTCTAATGCTGAGACCTAGATATCAGTGATTTCAGCTCTGCAGCATGTATCAAGACTCCTAATGGAGTCAAAATTAGCTTTGTTATTACGCCATGGAGAGAGAAGGAGTCAAAGTGCTGTTTAGGGTCCTCAGAAGGGGCCCACACTACCAGGTACAAATATTTGTCCTCAGCCGGGGGTCTTGTAGCCGGATATGGTGTCCCACTCCTTTGGCACATCCCATGTTCCACTCATGCAGTGAGAACACCTTGGATCTTTCGCAAAGCTTCTTCCTCAGGCAATCCTTCCACTCCTCAGACAACGGTGAGTCCCCAAAGTCAAACTTTGCAGGATCCATCGCTGGAACTTCAGCTTCACATTGGGGTCTCACAATGGTTTTCAGGCTCAGAGATGTCTGCAATCTTCTGCTCTGGTCTTACAAGCACATTACGGCTTGTTTCATTAGCAATCAGTATAGTCACCTTTCCCTGGGCTTCAGCAGATAGGGTTATGACTCCACTGAGAACCAGCACTCCTTCCGGGAGCCCTCCCTCAGCCGGCTGCTCTACCATTGCTAATGTTCCCTTACTGCCTTTTAGGCAGGTACTCATGACAATCACCTCCTTTTCTGTCATTGCAGGCACCACTAAGGGGTCCAGGCCCACATACTTCAATGCTCCCACCGGTAAATCAGGCATCACTTTTTTTGTGTCTTCAATTTTTCTGTAGGCTGTGGCACAATGAATGCGTATTACCAAAGTGTTCAGGTATTGGTCCCCTGCTCGCTGTCTGCAGTAATCCGCAAGTACCTTAAATAGGCTGGAATTGGTTCCTATTAGCACGGACACATCAGAGACTCCTTTAGGGTCAGGGCATATTAAAGCAGAAGTGTCCACCTCCTGTCTTATCCCAGCGATCTCCTCTGGGAATTCCAGGTGTATTATGACAAAAAGTAGAAATAGTTATAAATATGTCAGCATAAAAGCTGGCAACCTTTGGCACAGATGAGAATGGTCCCTGAACTTTGGGGAACCAAGGGGAGGAACTATCCACATCACATCACAGGTTTATCCGGCTTCTACAACTGGTTGGTAACCACAGGCTACACCACAACTCGAGGTCATCAAGAGAGCCTAGGTTGGTAGTTTTGGAGTGAGATAATCCTTATTAATATATTTAGAAAGTAAGTGTCATAACCCACTAACCTGTAGGAGAAGGGTCCCCATACATTTCTTAGGGTATGGAAACAAGATTTGGGTATAGTAGGTTGGGTGTGAATTACATAGGTCAGGATCCTATAAAATACCTTGTAAGCAAGTTCTTGGGGGAGCTTCTTAGTTAGTTCTTTTCTTAAATTTTCTTCTTGTAGCTGCTTTGGACTTAGTTCTTTTCTTCTATCTATCTATTCTATCTTCTATCACGCCATCAGTTGAGCTTGTGCAGTATAGTATAACTACCCACCATTCCTAACCATTGGGGAAGCCAGCACCATCGTGTAATCAGGCATGTCAGGAGTGAGGCTGGTCCTTCACCTCCTATTACTGGGTTCTCAAGGAAGGGTGTGAGTATGTTAGATTAAGATACTTATAATAGAAATGTTACCACCAGGAGTTCTGTTTTGCAGTTATAACTTTCATTGCATTCCTTATTTTTATGTTAATGGCAATAAAGATTTTATTAATTTGGTATTGTCCTCAGTGTATACTTTCTTGCCAAGCACCCCAAGAATCCACTCCCAATTCAGAACTCTCTGAGTTTTTGAACTCTGTAGTCTGAATTGGATAAGAACCTATACATCTTCTGGTCAGATGCAATCAGTGGCGAGCCATAAAAAATAACCCATCAAATTCAGGTCAACATATGGGGGAGCACCTTACGTGCTCCGCTTCTCATGTTGACAGCCAATTGCCATGCCTCTAAGTGGGGTTCTGCTGCAGTTTTCACCGCAGTCCACTCCTCTCTGCCAGCTGTCCTGCTAGCCACTCCTCTCCACTAGCCATCTGGCTACCCGCTCACCAATATGTCTTCAGGCCCCCCCAACTACTTAACACAACTCTCAGTGATTTCAGCTGTTAGTGAATTCAGCTGTTAGTAGGGGAGCCTCAGTGCTGATGCACCACTAGCCCAAAGTAGATCTAATGCTGAGATCTAGGTATCAGTGATTTCAGCTCTGCAGCATATGTCAAGACTCCAATTGGAGTCAGAATTAGCTCTGTTATTACACCATGGACGGAGAAGGAGACAAAGTGCTGTTTAAGGTCCTCAGACAGGACTTGTCCTACCAAGTACAAACACCTGGCCCCAGCCTCTCTACATTCACTGGGTTTTGGAATCCATGTACCTTGCCTAGCAAGTGCTACTTGGTTGAGGGCGAGTCCCTCCATCATAAAAGTTCTACTGTCCTTGATTCACCAGCATAACAACACTTCATTCCTCCTGCTCCAATAACAAAGAGACTGGGGGTCCCACAGCAGCCAAAGTGACCTTTAGGCCAGCAGCCCATCATGCTAGGTAGGGCGGGTGTGCCCATGCAAACGAGATCAGCCTCTGAGGTCCTTCTACACAGCTCACCACCAGATGTCAGGGTAGAGCCCATTCTGACTCTGCTTACATCAATATACAACATTTCTGCACCACCTTCACCTTCATTTCTGTCTTTCCTGAGAAGCACATACTCTCCATTGTCTGTACTCCAGTCCTGGCTACTACTCCACCACGTTTCTGTTGTTCCTGTAACATTTGGTTACATTAGGATCCTCTTCAGCCTCAGGTCCACATCCCATAACTTAGCTCTCGGCAGACAGCTCACCCTTCTGTTACCTGGATCAGCTCTGCTGCCAGGCCTGTCCATTCTTCTTAGTAAGGAGTCACCAGTCACGTAGACCTGCCTCTTCCTGGTGTTGGTGCCATTCTCCAGCCTTCCTCCTGTTCCTTCTGAATGCAAGTCCTCTTGTCTTTTGTTCTGCCTTGCAATCTACTGCAAGTCATCCTCTGTCCTCCTGGGGCTCCGAACTCTGGGTATGTACAGTGACTCTTCCTCTCTTCTTGTAGGACTAGCTGCTCTTCTCTTCTCCCTGGCCCTCCCACCTTCTGCTACTCCCTGCTGCAACCTTCTTCACTTTCCAACTCAGCAAACCTGTTCCTGAGCTCTACTTCTCCTTCTCTAGCTGGTCTTTTCCTCTGCCCGGTTCTCATCATCACTTTTCCACTGGCCACTTTACTCACCCAGTAGTCTCCCTTCCGCGTTCTCCAGTCCAGCTTGGAGCTGCCAGTCCTGAGTTTTCCCTTCAACCTCCTCTCGCCTTCCCTCCATCATCTGCTCAAATCCCCTTCAAAACTCAACCATAGTTTCCACCTGCATCTCCAAACCTCGGCTCTCTCTTCCATCAGCTCTCTCAGGTGGCGCTTCATACAAACAAGCTCTTTTCAGGTACCTGCACCAGGAACATGTACATCCCGCAGCTTCCACATCCGGTCATCTTCACTGTCTGTTCCATTGCTTGGGTCACTACCACTGCTGCCTCTGTATCTGTCACACCCTTCCTGCCTAAGCGCCTGCCAAGGAGAAGGGAAATCCCACACCACACAAAAACAGAACGTCACCGCCCCTCCCCCAAACTCTCCTTACAATCCTGCACGCTAACTCCCCTGTTCCCAGTTGTTTGCTGGCTTCTTTCCCACGGCTTGGCTGCCTTTGTAGGCCCCCTAACCAGGGAAGCCCCTCGCTCGATCTGATGTGATCACAGGCTCTGCAACTCTCAGTGCACGGCCCGTACCAGCCTCTGCAAACTGAACACCGCAAACCAGCAAACTCTCCAGAACCCACTCGCCAGAGGCGACACATGGAGTGGGTATGCAGGGTGAAGCACCACCCCAATTTCTGCTTGGCATGCCGGGGGCTGGGGGGGGAAGAGGGGCTGTGTCCTTCTCCCGCTGACACTGAACCCCAGCACACTCGGCCCCATCCCTGACAGCCGGGCCCGGGCAGGGAGTGGAGGGGACAGGACCAGCCACTTCTCATGTCGGCCACTCAGGGTCACTGCTCTGTGCAGCGCAGCGGCTGCCTGAGAGAGCCTGGTGGGGAGGTGTCGGGAGCTACCCCATCAAGGCCAGGCTACCAGGCACAGAGGTCGAGCAAGCTGGAGTCCCCTGACCCCCCCGGCACGTTTCTGGCTCACTCAGCCCCTGTCCCCAGCAGCAGGGCCATGGTGGGGGCGACCCAGCACCACGCCCCCAGCCAGGCTCTCAGGCAGCTGCTGCACTGCACAGAGCAGTGACCTAGAGCGGCCGGCTTCAGCCGCATGACACACGGCTCCTTCCTGCTCCTTGACCGGGCCTGGCTGCCAGGGAGAGCAGCCGAATGTGCTGGGGGGAGGCGCGGCAGGAGAAGGACAGAGCCCCCCGCAGGTAACTCTGGTGGGGCGGGGAGTGCATGGTGGCCTTAGTCTGGGAGTGGGGGTTGCTGGGCAGAGGGGTTGTCTAACCTGTTCTTAAAAACCTCCCGTGATGGGGGTTCCACAGGCTCCCCAGGTGACCTGTGTCAGTGCTGGACCATCGTTAGACTTAGAAAGTCTGTGCTAGTATCAAACCAGCAGGGCAAGATCTTACAGCTGCATTCGAACTCCCTGGAGTAGGAGATTTATTTGGAGGGACAGACTGGAAACACAGTCGATATTCTGCTGGAATGTGAAGGTGCCCCTCCCCTCCAGTCGAGCCAGCTGGCCTGTATGGAAGTTGGCAAATGTTGGGCTTGGACCTGCAGTTGAACTTACATAGAAGTGTCACAGCAAGGAGGGATGTGGCCAGGGCCAGACCCAGGAGGAGAAGGACAGCAGTGACGATGCCCCGCGTTCTGTGCCGCCAAGGGACAGGTGTCTTGGGAGAGTTTCCTTGAAGGAGAAGAAGACATGTATCCATGGAAAGTTACAGCTTTAATGCCACTGACCGAGGAAACTACATCCCCCAAATCTAATACCTGCTCAGACTCCTATTCCCTCAGTGTGGTTAACAGCAACAGCGGAATGAGGCCAAATAAGGTCAGAACCGACCTGAACTCGAATGTGAAAAGCGACCCTCCCTAAATCAGGATTGACTCTAGTGCCAGGCAGGCGTCCTGTGAGAGAGATCTGGGAGCAGGATTTCCCCCCTGCCTAAGCATTTCTTGAGAGGGACGTTTAGGGCTTGTGAAGTCCAGGCCCAAAGGAGTGAGAAAAGGAACCTGAAACAACTTATGAAATATGAACTCAATGAGGCAGTGAAATGAGGGGGAAATGATTCTGTGCAGGAGAAAAGTGGGGCTGACAGCAGCAGTGTGCTCAGAAGGGCCTTTCTACAGCATCCCTGTCTGATAACCCATCCCCAGGATGCTGGGCTCCCCCCTGCAAGGCAGCCAAGGGGCAAATCACAGGGCAAAGCGAGAAGACTGTGTCTCCCCTGCACATTAAAGGGAGAAGACTAGAGCTGCATTTGAGCCAGGATCTGTGTGTAGACAGAAGTAAGTGTGCTCGGTGTGCTCTGGATTTGGTCTCCCCAAGCTGAACGGCAGCTGCTTGGAGACACAAGACTGTCAGATTCTCCTCTCCCTGAAAGTCTCAGCCTGCCCCACCCCCTCCCTGTCTGATCTGGGCCTCAGCCATTAGCTCGCGCCGCTCCCCCATGGGGTGTGGTTCCTGGAACCAGCAGACAACACTCAGATGCCCAGATAATCCCCTTACATTGCAGAAGTGGCTTCTCTCACACTAACCAAAGGGTGAAGCTGCCTCTCACTAATGTACTGAGTTTACAGTTCTCAGCCTTTCCTGAAACAGATTCTGGGAGGAGCTTCTCTGTCACTGAGCGCACACTACATTTTTCCTTCTGTTTTCATAGAATCACAGAATATCAGGGTTGGAAGGGACCTCAGGAGGTATCTAGTCCCACCCCCTGCTCAAAGCAGGACCAATCCCCAACTAAATCATCCCAGCCAGGGCTTTGTCAAGCCTGACCTTAAAAACCTCTGAGGAAGGAGATTCCATCACCCCCCTAGGGAACCCATTCCAGTGCTTCTCCACCCTCCTAGTGAAATAGGGTTACCTAATATCCAACCTAAACCTCCCCCACTGCACATTGAGACCATTGCTCCTTGTTCTGTCATCTGCCACCACTGAGAACAGTCTAGGTCTACCTGTGATGAAGGGGAACTGCAAAAAACGGCTGCCCCAAAAGCAGAACTATGCGGCCTCAAAAAAAAAAAAAAGCCCAGCCATGGTGCAGGCCCTTGGAAAGCTGTAGCTGTATCATTTTGGGCAGCACTTTATTGTGTATACTGACCACTCTCCTCCAACGTGGTGGCGTCAAATGCAAGGGACTGAGGCCAAGCTGCTGGGAACAGACACACCCGTTCAGAGAGTAGCCAAGGTCAAGCTTGGGGCTCTTAACCAAGACAGCTCAAATTGCAGCCCTCCAAACTGGAGCGCTGGGAAAAGACCCAATCCCAGTTTAAACCCCAGGGCTATTGGGGTGGCAAAGGGGCCCGGGCTGCATGAACCTTCCCACATGCAGCCTGCAAGCGCCATCAAGCACAACAGACCCATGGGAGGGGGTGAAACTGGATTGTCCTGGTGTAACTCGCACCAAGGAATGGGAGAGAGGCTGGGGCATCCATGGAAACGTTGCTGGGTTCAAACTTCCCCAGGTCACTGGCTGAAGTGACCTCGCCCAGTTCGGTCTCGAAGAGGGGAGAGATGTGACAAAATGGGGCTGTTCTTAATGTTTCCTTTGAATACTGTGTGGGTGCCTCAGTTTCTAACCGGACACTCTGTCACCTAGCAACTAAACCTCTGTTTTACTGGCTGGCTCAGAGTCACGTCTAACTGAAAAGTGGGGGTGTGTGCAGGACCCTCTGGCTTCCCCAGAACCCTGCTTTCACAGAGTGTGGGGGAGTCCTGGCCCGGCACCCCCGGCTTCCTGCAATTCACCATGACTCTCAGCCAGCCAGTAAAGCAGAAGGTTTATTTAGATGACAGGAACAGAGTCCAAAACAGGTCTTGCCGGTACAGACAACAGGACCCCCTATAGTTAGCTCCATCTGTGGGCCCGAGGGAGGCCACAGCCCCATTGGGAAGCCCAAGTCCCGTCGGGCGCCCCTCCATTTCCCAGCCAGCTCCCAAACTGAAACTCCCCCCAGCCTCTCACTCAGCCTCCCCCTGGCTCCTCCTTCAGCCTTTGTGTCCTTTGTCCAGTGTCCCGGGCAGAGGTGTCACCTGGCCTTCAACCCCCCTCCTGGGGTCTCAGATTACATGCTCAGGTGTCCTCCCTTCCCCAGTGCAGCCAGTCCCAGCACAACTCCCCTGCACCCTTCCCAGGTCAATACTCCCCACTCAGCATTCACAGAACACAGCCGGAACATTCCCACTTCCTCACACCTGCCTGGGCAGACTCGCTGTGGGAAGCGCACAAAGGGGCATATGCTATATGCTCCCAGAAGAGACCCAGGAGGTGAAGCCGTGTGAGCTTCTTGCCCTGGATACAGTCTGCTCCATGAGAGAGGAGGCTCCCCAAAGTCCTGACTGGCTTTGTGGGGAGCAGTTCCAGAGCATCGCCTGGGGACTCCATAACACCGTCCTCTTTGGAACCCCCCTTCAGGTAGTTGAAAGCAGCTATCAAATCCCCCCTCACTCTTCTCTTCTGCAGACTAAACAATCCCAGTTCCCTCAGCCTCTCCTCATAAGTCATGTGCTCCACCCCCCTAATAATTTTTGTTGCCCTCCACTGGACTCTTTCCAATTTTTCCACATCCTTCTTGTAGTGTGGGGCTCAAAACTGGACACAGTACTCCAGATGAGGCCTGACCAATGTCGAATAGAGGGGAATGATCACGTCCCTCGGTCTGCTGGCAATGCCCCTACTTATACAGCACAAAATGCCATTAGCCTTCTTGGCAACCAGGGCACATTGCTGACTCATAGCCAGCTTTTCCTTTGTGGCAGCAGAGAGCCTAGCTGAGCTCGGTGCGTAGCTGCAGCTGCCTACTGAACCTCACATCCTCACCCGCACCCTCCACTTCCGTCAGCCCCCTCTCCCTGCCTGTCTCCTGACCCTTCCTGGGCGTCTTTCATGTGTTCAAATCCAGAACAGCTGCCACACGGCATCTGGATTGCACTGAAACCAAAGGGATAAACAACCCCCGGAGCAGGCCCTTGTTCAGCTGACACCTGCACAACCAAACATAAGAATGTGAGAACGGCCAGACTGGGTAAGAACCAGTGGTGAGCTGCAGCCGGTTCGCACCGATTCGCGCGAACCGGTTGTTAAATTTAGAAGCCCGTTTAGAACTGGTTGTTCCAGGCAGCAGGGTAAGGGAGCAGGGAGCGGGTGTTGGAAGAGGGCAGGGGAGTTGGGGGGGTGGATTAGTGTCAGGGCAGTCAGAGGGCAGGGAACAGCGGGATTTAACGGGTGCAAAGGTCCCGGGGGAGCAGTCAGGAAGGAGCAGGGGTTGGATGGGGCGGTGGGGAGCAGTTAGCGGTAGGGATTTCAGGGGCAGTCGGGACACAGAGAAGAGGTGGTTGGATGGGGTGGGGGTCCCCGGGTGCCATCAGGAATGAGAGAAGGGGTTAGATGGGGTGGCAAGAGGCAGACAGGAGACAGGGAAGGGGGTTGGATAGGCCACAGGTCCGGGGGGGGGGCTTTCAAGGAACATGGGGGGGAGTGGATGGGGCAGGAGTCCCCCGGGGGGGCATGACCCCCTCATGGGGTGAGGAGGAGGAGGGAACCGGTTGTTAGTATTTTGGCAGCTCATCACTGGGTAAGACCAAAGGTCCATCTAGCCCAGTGTCCTGTCTGCCGACAGTGACCGGTGCCAGGTGCCCCAGAGGGA
>SCPV02092115.1:0-10418 GCA_004028625.2 Cuora amboinensis | reverse complement strand
ATTTTATATTATTTTATCATCCTGCTGTAGCACACTTTTTTGATAAAATTTTTAAATTATTAATTTATGACATTTGTTAGTTTATTTCTTTTAAAAACAAAGTTTTTTAATGTTTGGGTTTTAAATTAAGCTTTGTTTTTGGTTTCAATTTTTCATTTAGATTTTGGTTTCTGATGGTTTATTTAAGAGGATTTTGAATTTAATACTAAAACTAAACAGATTTAGATTATTTATTTAGAGTAAGCCCTGTTTACTATTTTATTTTAATAAAGGTTGTATTGCTGTAAACCCTGGTGAGGAGATGAGCCTGGCCTTTAACTGAGAAGGAGCAGAGGCATGGGAGGATTGGCCCCCGTGAAAGGTGGGGCCAGGTGATGGGGGGAACAGCCCCCCAATTTTTTTTGTCTAGCCCACCTCAGTCCCCCACCAAATGGGAAGAGGCTGATGCCACCCCTGCTGGTCACTGAGTGTCACTGCTGCTCCATGGGAAACATGCTCTGTGCATTACCCAGATTTGTGGGAAACACACTCTGTACGTAACTGTGAAAGCTATAGCCCCCCCCCCGCCTTTTCATAGTTTTGCAAACGGCCAGTAGGTGGAGGCAGAAGCCTCCACAAGGCCTCACGTACACAGTACCTTGAACTTTGTAACTAATCTTTCTTTTGCTGTCAGAGACAGAAAAAGATTCTGCTTCAAGCCGGTCTTTCTTGAACAGATAACGGTATTACGGGGCTTGATACCCACCAATGAAGTGTTAACACGGCATGTTCTTTGTCTGAAAGTGTATCAAAAGCTTGTGAAACTTGTGTGCAGTAGAGTTTTCTGTATCTACTACAGAGTTCTCCTTTCTTCTGCAGAATAAAGCATTTTTCCTTATCCCTGTCAGGCTGTTATTGGCTCTCAGCTAGGCAGACCTGATATTTCGGTAACAGTTTTTGGCGACTCCGCCGGGACTCTCCTAGCTCGGACATTGGACTCCGGACAGCTGCGGCGAACTGGGAACGGCACCAACGGGGTGTTTGGCCCCTCTTTCTCTGCTTCACCGTGGCCCCTGGGGTTCGTGTTCCGATAAGGTGAGCCCTAATAGGATAAGGAAACACTATCTGGTTTTGGTGCACTTTCTGGTTTTGTTCTGTTCTGTTTAACTGGTTACTGTTGTTTTTCTGCTCTGTTCATTTGGGTGTTAGGTGCGTGGGCGGAACTGAACTTCTCGTTCGTAATTCCTAAGAGTGGAAGCCATGTGTGCGATGAAGCTCTGAGGTTGTATTGAGATCCTTCTGTCCCGCCCCCTGTAACGGACAGTGTAATAGAAGTAGGAAAACCTGGATTAGACTGTAATTCCCACTGATCTCTGAGTAATTCTCTTTTCAGGTTGAGTGTCAGCAGACAGATGGGTGGGTCTCTGGAAAAACCCTCTAAGGATAGCCCTTTAGATTATATGTTAAGTAAATGGCCTTTACCTGGTGTTCAGAAAGGTATATCAAGGAAGCGCTTTGTACAACTTTGCACCCAGGACTGGCCAACCCTGGGGACTGCATGGCCCGAATTTGGCTCCTTTGATATTCTGACTTATTTAACTCCTTTGCGCCTGATATTAGAGAATCAAGCGCCTGGTCAAATGGACTATTGGTTTTTTGTGGGACGATGAGGGTCATCGTCGTGTAAAAATCCAGAACCCCCTATTCCCGAAAGCTTCTGCCCCAAGTGAAGCTGATTGTTGGGAAGATAACCCCCCCCCCCCATATTGTCCTAGATCACGGCCACCCTTGGCAGCAATATCATAGGCTGTGACGGATCAGGTTTCCTTGTCTACGGGGCCCAAGACAGTGATCCCCCCACTGAAGACTGAGGCAACCACAGTTCAAGTTAATGAATCCACTAGTGGAGCGACGGGTAGTGGGTTCACTTCTGTTCTGTCTACCGCCATTAGTCCATCTCGTACGAGACAGGGAGTAGTCTATGGGGAGGATGCAGTTAAAATCCAGGCACCCCTTCGGACCATCCCGGTACCCACTACAGATGGGGAGGTTGTAGACCGTTATGTACATGTCCCTTTTACTACAGCAGATCTTATGAACTGGCAAAACACTACACCTCGCCTCAGAGATGACCCGGATGTCGTTCACAGGCGATTCCGTGCTATTTTTCAGTCTCATAATCCTGATTGGCAAGACTTGGGCCAACTTTTAGATTGCCTACTGCGCACGGAGGAGAAAGAGCGGGTCCTTCTGACTTTTATGAGAGACTTTGTAAAGCATTTTGTACTTTTACTAATATAGACCCCAAGGCTGCGGACATACAGTCCTCGATCAGGCTTATTTTTATCTCTCAGTCAGCTCCGGACATTAAGCAGTGGTTGCAGCAGCTCGAAGGCGCTGAGGGAAAATCCTGGAGGAACTGGTAAGCGTAGCCACCCATGTGTATCACACAAGAGATAAAATTCAAGAGACCAAACAGGTGAGAATGCTAGCAGCCCTTGTGAACGCGGGGAGCGAAAAACAGGGAGGGAAGTGGGGACCCCCCAAGTGGCAACCGAAGGCAGATCAGGTGGGGGCCCCAAGCCGTGCAAATGATGTATGCCATTACTGTAAGCAACTTGGTCACTGGCGGAGAGAGTGCCCAAATCGACGTACCGTACGACAGCCCCGACCTAGATATCAGATGGAAGTAGAAATAACAGACTCTGTCAATAATGCGGAATGATGGCGACCCGGGGGTCCATTTTTTACCTACTCAAATGACTTTACCACTTATGTTTGTTCCTCCACAGACCCCCGGGTCCGTTTAACTCTGGGAGGAACTGCTTATTCTTGTATTTTGGACTCGGGGGCTGCCCTTTCCACTGTTATTGCCAAGCCAAAGGAAGGAAACCTCACAGATAAAAGCATTCCAGTAATGGGTATAGGCGGAAAGCCATTTGAGTGTTCTGTATTGCAGGAGGCTGCTGTAGAAATCTCTGGTGTCTTAGCCTCCCATGCATTTTTGTTAGCTCCTGACAGCCCAGTTAATCTTCTAGGCAGAGACTTGCTGTGTAAATTACGTGCTCAGATTTTCTTTTCAGCTGATAAAATCATTCTTTGGTTGCCTCAGAATCAACTCCCCCAGCTATGTGCCGCATTAACCCAGGCTACTGAGGACCCGATCCTGCCTGCGAGCCCGATGAACCTGCCTGAACGACTCAGACGAGAGGTACACGTCTCCCTATGGGGCACTTCCAAAACAAACCTTGGCACTCTCCGGACAGAGCCTGTGCGAATAACCCTGAAGCCAGACATTGACATTCCCCAAGAAGCTCTGCTGGGCCTCCGGAATCTTATCAACACATTCCTACGGTTGGGAGTGCTTATTCGTACTTCATCCCCTTTCAACACCCCCATTCTGCCTGTTAGAAAACCTGACCTGGATCCAGAAGGAAAACAGGTATAACGATTTGTGCAGGACTTGCGTGCAGTGAATAAAGTTGGTCAGGCTAGACACAATGTGGTACCTAATCCTCACCAATTCTGACTGCCATTCCAGCAGGTACTGCTTGTTATTCAGTAATAGATCTGTGTAATGCCTTTTTTAGTATTCCTCTAGATCAAGACAGCTGGGATATCTTCGCATTTACATGGACAGACCCAGAGACCAGAAGAGCAGAACAACTGACCTGGACTCGGCTACCACAGGAATATGTTCGAGTGCGAGAGCGTAACACTTGGAATCATTACACCCGAGTCAAGCTAGCCCCTAGGCCGGGGCCAGAAGCAGACGACTCCAGACCTCGAGGGAGCCCTGCCAGCTCTTCCCACCGCGACCCGGAAGAGCCTGGAGCAGACAATACCTGGAAGACTGAGCCTCTCGAGGGACTAAAGCTCCTGTTCCAACGGAATAAGCCCTGAGACTTTTACTGACTATGAATTTCTGGGTGGTGGGACAATGGTTGCTTGCTTTTAGTTTGCCCTTTATACATGCCAACCCCCACCCAGCAGTTGAATCCTTGCAGCGACTGATCCAGAAGTGGCTTTGCAAAATAGACATGTGTTAGATGCTATGAATGCTGAAATAAGGGGGGCTTGTGCTTGTGCATTGGAGAAAAATGTTGCTTTTATGTTAATCACTCTGGCTTAATTGAAAAGGATTTACAAGCTATTAAGAATGCTGATACATCCTGACTACGCCCTGAGCTACACCCTGCCCGCATACAGCCCCGAGCTACCCCCTTTCTCCACGCTAAGCTACCCCTTCCTGCACACAGTCCCAGCTACCCCCTCTCTTCACCCTGCCCTACCTGTGCCCATGTCCAGCCCCAGCCACCCCTCTTTCCATCCTGCCCTACCTCCTGCCTGCACACAGCCCCAGCCACCCCCTACCTGCACCCCAAACGCAGTTTTCAAACTTCTGGAGCTGAGCCCCTGCCTCTGCGTTCCCCTCCCAACTCCCCTGATATCCTACTGCCCCTGTACAGTCCGAAGCCAGAAGGGGCCATTGTGATCACCTCGTGTGACCCCCTGCACAACCGAGGCCAGAGCTCTGCCCCCAAACAATCCTCGAGCACAGCTGTTAGAACAACATCCAGTTTGGATTTAACAATTGTCAGTGATGGAAAATCCACCAGGACCCTTGGGAAATTGTTCCCATAGCTAATCACTGTCCCTGTTAAACACATATTCATTATTTCCAATCTGAATTTGTCAATCTTCAAATTCTACTAGTGGATCATGGCAGCCCTTTTTCGGCTAGACTGAAGAGCCCTTTTTAAAATATTGGTCCCCCATGTCGATACTTATAGACCGTGATCAGGTCACCCCTAAGCCTTTCCTTTGGTAAGCTAAAGAGTTTGAGTCCTTGAGTCTGGCCCCATCCTGAACTGGACACAGGATTCCAGCAGCGGGTGCACCAGTGTCAGATACAACGGGAAAATCACCTCTTTACCACTCATGCAGATTGGATATCAGGAAACACTATTTCACTAGGAGGGTGGAGAAGCACTGGAATGGGTTCCCTAGGGAGGTGGTGGAATCTCTATTCTTAGAGGTTTTTAAGGCCCAGCTTGACAAAGCCCTGGTTGGGAGGATTTAGTTGGGGTTGGTCTAGATGACCTCCTGAAGTCACTTCAGATATGTAGAAATAGTAGTAAATAGTAAATATGGCAGGCGATCAGCTTGGCTTAAGAGTGAAATCCTTGCTGATCTTAAATGAAAAAAGAAGCTTACAAGAAGTGGAAGATTGGACAAATGACCAGGGAGGAGTATAAAAATATTGCTCAGGCATGCAGGAGTGAAATCAGGAAGGCCAAATCACACTTGGAGTTGCAGCTAGCAAGAGATGTTAGGAGTAACAAGAAGGGTTTCTTCAGGTATGTTAGCAACAAGAAGAAAGTCAAGGAAAGTGTGGGCCCTTTACTGAATGAGGGAGGCAACCTTGTGACAGAGGATGTGGAAAAAGCTAATGTACTCAATGTTTTTTTTGCCTCTGTCTTCACGAACAAGGTCAGCCTCCAAACTGCTGCACTGGGCAGCACAGCATGGGCAGGAGGTGACCAGCCCTCTGTGAAGAAAGAAGTGGTTCAAGACTATTTAGAAAAGCTGGATGAGCACAAAAAAGTCCATGGGGCTGGATGCACTGCCGGGTGCTAAAGGAGTTGGCGGATGTGATTGCAGAGCCATTGGCCATTATCTTTGAAAACTCATGACGATCGGGGGAGGTCCCGGATGACTGGAAAAAGACTAACGTAGTGCCCATCTTTAAAAAAGGGAAGAAGGAGGATCCGGGGAATGAGAGGCCAGTCAGCCTCACCTCAGTCCCTGGAAAAATCATGGAGCAGGTCCTCAAGGAATCAATTCTGAAGCACTTAGAGGAGAGGAAAGTGATCAGGAACAGTCAGCATGGATTCACCAATGGCAAGTCATGCCTGATTAACCTAATTGCCGTCTATGAGGAGATAATTGGCTCTATGGATGAGGAAAAAGCAGTGGATGTGTTATTCCTTGACTTTAGCAAAGCTTTTGATATGGTCTCCCACAGTATTCTTGCCAGCAAGTTAAAGAAGCATGGGCTGGATGACTGGACTATAAGGTGGATAGAAAGCTGGCTACATCATCGGTCTCAATGGGTAGTGATCAATGGTTCCATGTCTAGTTGGCAGCCGGTTTCAAGCACAGTGTCCCAAGGGTCGATCCTGGGGCCGGTTTTGTTCAATATCTTCATTAATGATCTGGAGGATGGCATGGACTGCACTCTCAGCAAGTTTGCAGATGACACTAAACTGGGAGGAGCGGTAGATATGCTGGAGGGTAGGGATAGGATACAGGAGGACCTAGACAAATTAGAGGATTGGGCCAAAAGAAACCCGATAAGGTTCAACAAGCATAAGTGTAGAGTCCTGCACTCAGGACGGAAGAATCGCATTCAGTGTTACAGACTAAGGACCAAATGGCTAAGCAGCAGTTCTGCAGAAAAGGACCTAGGGGTTACAGTGGACGAGAATCTGGATATGAGTCAACAGTGTGCCCTTATTGCCAAAAAGGCTAACGGCATTTTGGGCTGTATAAGTAGGGGCATTGCCAGCAGATTGAGGGACGTGATCATTCCCTTCTATTGGACATTGGTGAGGCCTCATCTGGAGTACTGTGTCCAGTTTTGGGCCCCACACTACAAGAAGGATGTGGAAAAATTGAAAAGAGTCCAGCGGAGGACAACAAAAATGATTAGTGAGCTGGAGCACATGACTTATGAGGAGAGGTTGAAGTAAGTGGGTTTATTTAGTCTGCAGAAGAGAAGAGTGAGGGGAGATTTGATAGAAGCCTTCCTCCCAACTGAAGAGAGGTCCAAAGAGGATGGAGTTCGGCTGTTCTCAGTGGTGGCAGATAACAGAACAAGGAGCAATGGTCTCAAGTTGCAGTGTGGCAGGTCTAGGTTGGATATTAGGAAGCACTATTTCACTAGGAGTGTGGTGAAATACTGGAATGGGTTACCTAGGGAGGTGGTGGATTCTCCATCCTTAGAGGTTTTTAAAGTCCAGATTGACAAAGCCCTGGCCGGGATGATTTAATTGGAGTTGGTCCTGCTTTGAGCAGGGGGTTGGACTAGATACCTCCTGAGGTCCCTTCCAACCCTGATCTTCTATCATTATTCTATAATTCTATGATTTGATGATTACCTGCTCAGTTCTTTCCCTCTGCAGCACATGCCATTGAACACTGTTGGAATATAAGATACTGGGAGAGATGGACCATTGGTCTTCACCACTCTGGCCATTCTGATGTTCTTATCTAGATTGTGGATGTATCACCCCCTGCTGTAATCTATTAGACCCCTCTCCTTCCTAGAGCTGAGCTAGAACTCAGGAGTCCTCATGGGGCCTCTCTCTCTGCTGAGTTAATAACAAAGTAAGAATATACATTCACATTTTAAAAATCACCAGTGTCCCCTAAGTGACTTGAAATAAGATGTAAGAAAATGTTAGTACCAAAGCTGAGTTGGTCTAATATTTTATTTTTCTTTCTTTTAGACAGGAATTAGATTCATTGTTCTTGTAGCTAATTGCTAATCTGTCAGCCAAAAAACAAGCATTTTCAGGTGCCTAATTAAGTAGAGACCCCCTCAAGACTGTCACTCGATGCGCTGGGGTACCACTGATGATAACCCTCCTGCCAGAACGGGCGCCCTCCACTCTTGTCTTGCTGAGCCAGACACTCCAGTCAGCTTCAGCACAGACCCAGATGTTGGACCACACCCCTCTGCAGTTCTCAGAAACTGAGATTCACTCAACCCAGGGGCTTCTCAATTAACAGGGATTTTCCCAGTGCCCAGTGTTCAGCCTTTCTGAGAGCCTGAACCCCAAATGAATCTATTTTACTTTGTAAAAACTTTAAACAGGGTAAATTCATAAAATGTCCGCCCTCTGTATCACTGATAGAGAGATATGACTTACTCTGGGCTTATTAATAAACAAAAGTGATTCTATTAGTATAAAAAGTAGGATTTTTCTGGTTTCAAGTAATAACAGACAGAACAAAGTAAGTCACAAAGCAAAATAAAACAAAACAGGCAAGTCTAAGCCTAATGCATTAAAAAACTGATTACAGGTAATATCTCACCCTCAGAGATGTTCCAATAAGTTTCTTTCACAGACTAGTCTCCTTCTTAGTCTGGGCTCAATCCTGTCCCCTGGTACAGCCCTTGTTAGTTCCGGCAGACATCTCAGGTGGTAAATAGGGGTTCCCTCATCACTGCCACTCCCTTTGTCCTGCTCCACCCTCTTTTGTAGCTTTGGCTCAAGGTGGGAGTCTTTTGTCTGTGGTTGGCCCAAACCCCTCCTGAATGGAAAAGTACAAAATTTTAGATGGATTTCAGTATCAGGTGACATGGTCACATGTCCCTGTGAGACCCCATTCTTCATTGCCCATGCGCTGGCCCACAGGTACACAGGAAGGCTTACAGGTAAATGAGCCATTTACAACTCATTGTTTCTGAAGCAGCCTCAATGGTCTCCACTTGATCTGACTACATACGAATACGAAAAAAAAATTCAGCAAATTATAACTTTTCCAATTATATGGTACAAGAGACCTTTCGTATAAAGCACATTCCAGCCATGCCATTTTCAGATTCATCAGCCTATTTCATAAAGCATATGATTGGAACGTCTCTGTAATTGTTAGAATATAGATATTCAGGCCTGTCTGCAAAGGCCTAGACTATAAGAATTCAGGTGCTTATCACTTAGCTAGTTACAGAGATATAAAAGAAAGAATCAAAACCACTGTCTGTGGAATAACCTTCTCTTACTGTGACAGGCTAAGGCCTTCAGCTAAGCAGCAGAGGCAGCCATAAGCTGGGAAGTGTATGGTCACATCCTCACATCGCAAACCAGTCACATTGAAATAAGTTGCTATTGGGCTGTTAGGAAGATGATCCTGTTCTGATAGTACCTGTCATAGGTTTATTCCCCACTTTGAACTTTAGTGTCCACAAGATGTGGACCTGCATGGACTCCTATAAACTAAAATCCTAGTT
This sequence comes from Cuora amboinensis, assembly GCA_004028625.2. NCBI lineage: Eukaryota > Metazoa > Chordata > Testudines > Geoemydidae > Cuora > Cuora amboinensis. The sequence goes on along the minus strand of SCPV02092115.1, from coordinate 1,417 downwards.
TAGCTCTGGTTATGCTGCCACCAGCTAGAAATTCCAGTGTCTAGCACACTCCCTGTTCCCCCAAAACTTTCCCTGGGAACACAGATCCAAACTCCTTGGATCTTAACACAAAGGGAAATAGTCCATTCCCCCCCCCTCCCCCTCCCTTAGCCGTCGGGAGAGATCACCTTGATTCAAACTCCTTGAATCAAACAAAGAGGGATTCACCTTCCCCACCCCTCTTCCCCTGAGATTCCAAACAAGGGAAGAAATCAATCAAGTTCTAAAAAGAAAAGATTTTCTTAAAAGAAAGAAAGAAAGTACACTATCTCTGTAACACCAGGATGAAAAAATTTACAGGGTCTAACTTATAAACCTGGAGGGACTCCCCTCCTCCCTTTTCTCAGAATAATCAAAAGTAACAGCAAACAGAAATAAAGAGATTTCTCCAGCAAACACACATTTGCAAATACAGAAATTAATTATAAGACTAATCCGCCTTTCTAATACTCACTATACTGAATAGAAGAGAATACTTCAGGAAGCTGGGAGAGAATGGATATACATCTGGCCCCTCTTAGATCCAAAGAGAGAACGACCCCAAAACAAAGAACACAAAACAAAGACTTCCCTCCACAGAGATTTGAAATTATCTTGTCCCTTGATTGGTCCTCTGGTCAGGTGTCCATCAGGTTACTGAGCTTGTTAACCCTTTACAGGTAAAAGAGACCTTAACCCTTAACTATCTGTTTATGACAGTACCCATCACCTCCAGAGAAAGGGAAGAGCCTAGAAGATGTAAAAGAAAACTTAGTTTGATAGCATCCTGCCTGTCAAGAACTCACTTATCAGTAGACACAGCTGGAAAACCCTTATGTCTGTATAGATGTAGTTGTGAAATCCTCACTTCTGTATTGTTTTGTATGTTTATTTGCATGGTCTCTGTCTGGTTCTGTAATTGTTTCTGGCTGCTGTATAATTAATTTTGTTGGGTGTAAACCAATGAAGGTGGTGGAATATAATTGGTTAAATAACCATGTTACAATATGTTAGGACTGGTTAGTTAAATTTCAGTAAAATGATTGGTTAAGGTCTAGCTAAGCAGAACTCAGGTTTTTCTATATAGTCTGCAGTCAATCAGGAAGTCGCGGGTGGGGGGGGGAATGGGAACAGGGACGGGGATGGGGAAATTGGGATCATGTTTTGCTAAAGGGGGGAATGGGAACAGGGGATGGGAACAGGAACAGGGACACAGGCAAGGCTCTGTGGTATCAGAGTTGGGAAGGGGACAGTGAGGAAGGAAACTGGAATCATGCTTGCTGGAAGTTCACCCCAATAAACACTGAATTGTTTGCGCCTTTGCACTTCGGGTATTGTTGCTCTCTGTTCATGCGAGAAGGACCAGGGAAGTGGGGGGTGAAGGAATAAGCCCTGTAAC
>ML196138.1:0-13389 GCA_004028625.2 Cuora amboinensis | reverse complement strand
TATCTATCTATCTATCTATCTATCTATCTATCTATCTATCTATCTATCTATCTATCTATCTATCTATCTATCTAATCTAAACCAGTGGTTTCCAAACTGTTTAGGCTGCCTTCCCCTTTCCAAATAATACAGTATACTGCATACCTGCATCGGAGATAGGTAGACACAACACATGTGGGTCAGGTGCCCCCAGATTTCTGCCTTCCATTTAGCAACAGCTTCTAGAAGTTTTGAAATAGTGGGGCATGCCCAAAGGGGGGTACAGAGGAATGTTTGGAGGGGCAAGTGGTGACACCAGGCTGCTGGTACCAACCCGGCATGTCAGGGCTTGGGGAGGGAATGCCACCTTCACCCTGACTCACCTTAGGGGGCCACACAGCCTGTCTCAGTGTGTGTGGGGGCAACCAAAATCTAAGTCAAAGGGGGGCTCAGTTTTTGAGCTGAGTTCTCCCTTTGAATTTAAATTTTTGGTTGTGCCCCCCCGCAACCTAGACGGGCTGGGTGGCCTGCTGAGGAGAGTCAGAGTGTGGAGATGGTTTGGGGCTGGCCTGAGCCACCTGGCATTGCTGCTTGCCCCCTGAATGTTCCTACTCCTTAAAGGAGTGCCCCCCACATTTTGAAAACCTCTGTACTAAATAAAATGCATTATCCTCCATTACAGGATTTTTCTTGCATACCGCCTGACCAGAGCTTGTGTACCCTTAGGGGTATCCTTACCCCAGTTTGAAAACCACTCCTGTAAACTGTGGTATACTGCCACCTATTTCCATAGCACTGAACAACTTCCATATAAAATCAGAGGTAATAGTGAAATCCCTAGTGGACTTCATGAAGGCTTCTTCCGTTTTAGAGTCATAACTCCAATTAAGGTAGCCATTTTTTCTTGTCGGTTTTATTATTTTCCTTCTTTTTTGTTTAGTTGTCCAGGGTGAGGAAGTGTCAGTACTGTGAGGTCATTCTTATGGTGGAAAAACTTTTTTTAAAAGGAAGGTTTTGTGGTGTTTTATAAAGATGGCCAGGTTCTGGATTTGCCTCCTCCCATCTGTAAATTTGTTCTATAGTCAATTCCCCTCAGCTGAGAATACTTTGACCCCAACTGTGAAGTGCTTTGTCTTTCTTGGGCTTTGTGATCTGAATTGTCCCAGAGAAATACAGCTGTCATGGTGGTTCACAGATTGAAATTCAGTCTTTGATATAGCTGGGGCTTGATCCATTAATTGCTTTGAAACTTATGTTCAAAGCCTTAAACTAGCATGGGAAACTGACTGGTAACCAGTAGAGGGATTTGAGCATGACTTGATTTGCTCAGGGCGGTCTGAGCCATGGGGAATGGAAGCAGATGCATTCTGTACCAGCTGAAACTAGTTCATTGTCTTCACTTTCCGTTTCAGATTCAGTAAATTACAGTAATCCAATTTAGATATGCATATACATGGATCACCGTGGCCAGGTCCTTGCTTATGAGGAAGGAAGCTTCCTAGCAAGCTGGAAGTGAAGGAAAGTGTTTCTAGATAAACTTCTTGATCATCCACGCTCAACTATGAGAGCAATAGGACTTCCTACATATCATGGACAGCTCCACAGTTTCTCACATCATATGGACTTGGTATCATTTCTGTTTCTTTTGTCTCCTTTTCCCTTTCATCCTTGTTGCTGTTAATTCCAGTTACTTTATGTGTAACATCACTACATTTAATACTTTCCTCCCTATGCCCATGTTAACACCATCCTTTGCTCATCACCTCTCTTTGCTATTTTATTTTTACTTCTGCTCTTGCTGAACTGCATCCCTATTATTATTATTATTATTATTATTTATTCTGTATTACATCCTTGGGATTATTTTAAACAAATAGCCTTCACACTATACAAGATCTTTAAGCATAAGAAGGGGAAAGTAACTGTCTAAAATTTATTCCCATGAGTCACCAATAAATCCTGACCATGAACCGCCTCTGTAGGTTTGAGTAGTCAAGAGTTTTGTTAGACCCTCTGCCATTTTCCTGATAACAGGAGAACCAGATAGGTCCTGCCTTCCCTGCTTACATGTTAGAAGAAGTCTGAGAAGAGATATTGAGACTCAAAGAATGATGAAATGCAGTCCATTAGCCATTGATAGGTAAAGATTGCATGAAGCATTACATACATCTGGAAATTGAGGGATAGCAGTTTTAAAAGTTGGTCACTGGCTGGTCTCTCATCAAGACAACTGCTCAAATGATTTCTTGAGAGGGACCTAACAAAGAAATTGCAACTCTCCATCCCATCAAAAATACTTTTGAACTTCAGAAAGGGGATGATCAATGCATCTCTCCTCCCACTGAAATTAAGTTAAATAATCTAAGTAAAATTATCTTTACCACCCCCAAACTCCTCTCCCCCTGCTTGCTTGGTTACATGCACTGTTCTGTTATCAGGAAACTGTCAGGTATAATAGAAGGGCCTTTTCAAACTTCTAAAATATATCTTCCAACAAAAAAATCAACAAGGATTCTTGAAGTTCTGTGGAGTTGTCTTCCTTTTGCCCTGGTTCCTAATTATTCGATGAAGTAAATTGCATTAGTTTCACTAGTTGCTGCAAAATGGCAAGTTGGTGTGGAATTGCAAGTGAAATAAGATTGTAATGTTGGCATTTATGTGTATTTGATTACAGTAGTCTCAAAGCACAGGGTCAAACTAATGTCATTCTAGCCCAGTATCCTGTCTTCTGACAGTTGTCAGTGTCAGATGGTTCAGAGGGAATGAATAGAATAGGGCAATTTTGAGTGATCCGTCCCCCGTTATATCATCCTGCCTCATATTCTGGCAGCTGGAGGTTTAGGTACACTCAGAGCATGGGGTTGGATCCCTGACCATCTTGGATAATAGTCATTGATGACCCTATCTTCCATGAATTTATCTAATTCTTTTTTGAACCAGTTATACTTTTGACCTTCAGAACTGTGATGCTGGTATACTAGGTGACAGCTTATGTCAAGGTCCTGATGTCTCTGCTGTACACTGACAAATACATAGCTGGGATCAGTCTGGCTCACCTGTGTGTTAGTATTGTAAAAACAGGAGTTAGAATTATAAGAATATATTTAGAGTTTAGAATTTATTGAATGCTTGTGAGTTGCTGGATATATTAATCTCTCTTATAATATGTGTATCCCATATTGTAGGGTCATCATAGAATCATAGGGTTAGAAGTGACTACAAAGATCATCTAGTCTACCCCCCTGCCAAGATGCAGGATTTTTTGTGTCTAAACCATCCAAGACAGATGACTATCCAGCCTCCTTTTGAAAACCTCCAGTGAAGAAGCTTCCACAACCTCCCGAGGTAGTCTGTTCCATTGTCCTACTGTTCTTACAGTTAGGAAGTTTTTCCTGAGATTAAATCTACATCTGCTATGCTGTAGTTTTAACACATTGCCTCCTTGAACCCATTGCCTCAGAGAAACTGGGAAGGATCCAGAGGCAAGTGACAAAGATTGTCAAAGGGATAGAATATGAATCATATGGGCAAAGGCTGAAGGAACTGGGTATGTTTAGTTTGGAAAAGAGGAGATTAAGGGGAGATATGATAGTGGTCTTCAGATACCTGTAAGGCTGCCATGAAAAAAAGATGGAGAAAAGTTGTTCCCTTTTGGCACACAGGACAAGATAAGAGGTAATATTTGAGCATTTATATTGTGAGCCTCTGTGACTATGTAAATCACCAGACAGAAGAGAGACATTAATTGGTGTGATCTGCAACAGAAAGAGTTACGTCTTTCCCTAAAGAGGCCAAAGACGTTGTTGTTCTGGGTCCCCCTCCCACCATGAAGATGAATCATGCAGGTGGAGTCCTCCCATCAGCTGAGTTTACAGCTCAGAATGCATGACAGGAGGGGGTAAAACCCCAAACAAAAGGAACTAGGTTTCTCTATTCTGCTTGGACTCTGGGAAGCAAGTTTTCTAGGTATAAGCAATAGATCTCCAGCTGCTTAGCCTGGGTTAGCCCTGAAGGACATAAAGAACTTGCTTATTGTAGATGCTTTTATTAGCTTTTGAAATTTAAGATTGTAACCCATTTGTGTAATTATGTTTTCCTGCTTTAATCTGGTAAATAACTCTCTAGTTTCCCTTTCCTATTTAACAAATCTTTATATAGTTTATTATAGGATTGGCTACAAGTATTGTCTTTAGTGTGAGATATGAGGTGCAATTGACTTGGTGTTTGATTGGTCCTTTAGGACTGGGCGTAACCTGAATATTTTTGTGATTGTTGGTGTAAGGGACCATCTATTAAAAATGTGTGCCCACCATGGTTGAGTTGAGTACCCAAAGGACTATCTGTGATTCCATGTTAAGACTGGAACAAAGAATCCTGTGGCACCTTATAGACTAACAGACGTTTTGGAGCATGAGCTTTCATGGGTGAATACCCACTTCGTAAGACTGTTGTAGTGCCTGAGGAGTTCACATTGAATAATTGGTTGGTGAAATCAAAGTATAGAATTCACAACCAATTTGGGGTTTGCACCCTGCTTCCTAACAGTCTGCCCGGAGGTTGGTACTCACACTCTTGAGTCAGTGCAGAAAGCATTATAATAACATCCTATGGCAATGAGTTCCACAGATTTATTATGCATTGTGTGAAGTATTTCCTTTTGTTTGTTTCAAATTTGCTGCCTATTAATTTCATTGGGTGAACCCTACTTCTTGTTTTATGTGAAGAGGTAAGTAACACTTCCCTATTCACCTTTTCCACACCATTCATGATGTTATAAACCTCTGTCATATCCCCTCTTAGTCATCTCTTTTCCCAAGTGAACAGTCCCAGTCTTAATCTCTCCACCTATGGAGACTGTTTTATACCCCTTACCATTTTTATTGCCCTTCTTTGCAACTTTTCCAATTATATCTTTTTTTGAGATGGGGTGATCAGAACTTCACACAGTATTCAAACTGTGGGCATACCATGGATTTATAAAGTGGCATTATACTATTTACTGTCTTATTATCTATCCCTTTCCTAATGGTTCCTAACATTATGTTAGATTTTTTTTCACTGCTGCTGCATATTGAGCTGATGTTTTCAGAGACCTATCCTCAATAACTGCAAGATCTCTTTCTTGAGTGGTAACAGCTAATTTAGTGTATGTATAGTTGGGACTATTTTTCCCAAAGTGCATTACTTTGCATTTATCGACACTGAATTTCATCTGCCATTTTGTTACCCAGTCACCCAGTTTAATGAGAATCCTTTCTAACTCTTCACAGTCAATTTTGGACTTAACTATCTTGAGTAATTTTACATCATGCCAGTTTTGCCCCCTCAGTGTTCATCTCCTTTTAAAAACCATTTATGAATATGTTGAACATCAGAGGCCCCGGTAAAGATCGTCCCCCCGCCTCCACTATTTATTTGTGAAAACTGACCATTTATTCCTTTGTTTCCTATCTTTTAACCATCTACTGATCCACGAGAGTGCCTTCCCTCTTATCCAATCTGCTTAGTTTGCTTAAGAGCCTTTGGTGAGGCACCTTGTCAAAGACTTTCTGAAAATCCAAGTACACTATATCTAATGGGTCACTCTTGTCCTCTTGCTTGTTGACACCATCAGATAATTCTACTAGCTTGGTGAACCATGGTTTCCCTTTACAAAAGCTATATTGACTCTTCCCCAACATATCATGTGCACAGTGCTTAAGAAGTGATGGGCTCAAGCAATTAGGTGCTGGGGCTCAAGCAATTTTTTTACTTTCATAACAGATAAGGCAAGCCCAGAGGTGACTGGGCTATGAACTGCCAACCTTAGAGGTGCTGGGACTCAGCCCTGGCAAGCCCCAGCACAAATTAAGCACTGCATGTTCTGCTATGTGCATGGTAACTTTGTTTTTTCAGTATACTCTCAGCCAATTTGCCTGGTAAAGATGGTATTTCAGCAGAACTGTACAAAGTACTATTGAGTGTTTCACAACATCTTGAGTATCATTTGGGAAGAAGAAGACATGCCACAAGACTTCAAATATGCTATTATCATAGGCACTGATTCGGTGGGTGCTCCGAGTCTGGAGCACCCATGGAAAAAAAATTGTGGGTGCTCATCACCCATTGGCTGCCCCACAGATCAGCATCCCCTCTTCCCCCGAGTGTCTCCCACCCACTGGCGGCCCTGCCTATCAGCTCCTCCCCCTCCTTCCCAGTATCTCCCACCTGCCAGCGATCAGCTGCTCAGTGGAAATTCAGGAGGCCTGGGGGCAGAGTGGGGACAGGAAGAGGTGGGGCAGGGGTGGAGCCTGGGGGGCAGAGGTGGAGTGGGGGTGGGAAGAGGTGGGGCGGGGGTTTGGGGGTAGGAGTGGAGTGGGGGCAGGGTCTGTGGCAGAGTGGGGGTTGAGCATCCCCCAGGAACTGAGGAAGTCAGAGCATATGGCTATTATTGTATCACTGTTCAAAAACAAAGGCAGCAAAGCTGACTGCAGAAAATACAGAAGCATTTCTCTCCTCTGTACAGCAGGGAAAATACTAGCTTGTATTCTACTGCACAGACTCATTGCTGAGAATAATTTTCCAGAAGTGCTGTGTGGTTTCAGACCAAGTCCTAGTACCACAGATATGATTTTTGTCATAAGGCAGATCTAGGAAATTTTTTTACAGCAGAACATGGACCTGTATGCAGTTTTCATCAACTTGACCAAAGCTTTTGATATGGTAAACAGAGAGGGTCTATGGGTTATTCTACCTGAACTGGACTGCCCAAGAAGGTTCATACAAATCATCCATCTGTTCCATGACCACACGACAGTGCAAGTGCTCTCCATTTGTGATTCTTCTGATGCATTTGAAATCTTGAATGGAGTGAATCAAGGCTGTGTACTTGCTCCAATGCTGTTCAATTTGTTCTTTGCCTGTGTCCTCAGCCATGCCACAAGGAACTTGGATCAGGGAATATACATCCACTACTGACTGAATGGCTCCCTCTTTGATCTTCAAAGACTCAGTGCCAAGACCAATATGCTGGAGAGACTTCTTGTTGAGACACATTTTGCAAATAACTATGCCTTGACGGCTCATAGACACAATGACCTTCATGTCATCATTGATAGGTTTTCTGAAGCATCCCAGCTATTTGGCCTCACCATCAATCTCAGTAAGACAGAGGTCTTGTTCCAACCAGAACCTCATTCCAATGCTTCAGTGCCAGCCATCTTCATCCAAGGCATGCAGCTGAAAAATGGGGATCAGTTTAAGTATTTAGGCAACATTTTTTCAAGTGACGGTTCCCTTGATAAAGAAATTGCTTCCAGCATCAGTAAAACCAGCGAGGCACTTTGCCAACTCCAAACAAAAGTCCTTCACCAACACAATATTCGTCTCTCCACCAAATTGAAAATCTACAGTGCAGTGGTTCTAATGTATCTCCTGTATAGATCTGAGACATGGACTCTTTATAGATGGCACAGTAAACAGCTTGAGCAATTTCACATGAGCTCCCCCCACTCAATAATGACATAGTGACCAATATTAAGGTCCTTGAGAGAGCAAACACAATCAGCATTCAGGAACTATTCAGAGCAGAACTTAGATGGACTGGAAATATCATCAGAAACAGATCTCCGAAACAGATCTTGTATGGGGAGCTGAGTCAGGGCAAAAGAAAGAAGGGTTTTCCATATAAGTGCTTCAAAGATAACCTGAGGAGGAATCTCCAGTGGGCTGGCATCAGTCTCAAAGAACTCAAGCAAATGGCTCAGAACAGGGCTCGCTGGCGATCTCTGACAAGATCAGCATGTAACAGGTTCAAGCGGGATTGACAAAATCGTCTCCAAGCTGCACGTGAAAAGTGCCACAAAACTGCATCATCAGACCTCAGAGATTTGACTTCCCATGCCCTCAGTGTGGCTGACTCTGTGCAGCAGAGTAGGACTTCAGAGAAAATTGTGACAATATCATCATATTATTGTCAGCGATGGACTACCAACAATCTCTTTGAGCATTTCACAGTCACTGTCACCATTTTAATCAGATGGTTAGTAGTGTAGTCCTCTTGATATTCTTATTGTTCAAGCATGGAATTTCTATCAACAGAGATTCTATGGTATAGTTTGATTCATTTAAGATTTTTATTTTATTTGACTATGCTTTTTTCACATATAGTGAAACCTACTCTGCAATTCCAACGCGTGTAACCTACTCTGCAATTCCTATGTATTTGGCACCTGGTGTTACCATGTCCCATTGATTATCCTCATTCCACCAAGTTTTCCCAATGCCTATTATATCAATATCCTCATTTAATGTCAGGTACTCTAGTTCACCTATCTTAGTATTTATACTTCAGTCATTTGTATATAAAGCACTTGCACATTTTGTCAATATTCAGTTGCTTGCCTTCATGTGTTATATTTAAATAAGGCGGTCTTACATTTAACTGTTCCTCACTAACTCCTACCTTCCCTTTACCAACTTCTTTCCTATCCTCTTTACTAGGATGTAGAGTTCCCTCTTTAATAAATTTATCCCCAAAGGATATTGCCACATGTGCTCCTCTGCATCTGTTGTTTTCCCCCCAGGCCTTAGGTTTAAAAAATCCTCTGCAACTTTTTTTTTTATATGCTAGCAATTTAGTTCCATTTAGGTTTAGGTGGAGCCCATCCTTCCTGTACAGGCTCCTTTGTTCCCAAATGCTTTCCCAGTTCCTAATAAACCTAAAACACTCCTCCCAACACCATCCTCTCATCCAGCCATCGAGACTCTCATCCTGAAATTCTGCCTAACTGACCCTGCAAATGCTACATGAATTCCTACTTGAATCCTTTCAGTTGATAAAACTTCCCATTATTCATCTCCACCATGATATTGTACCCTCTAAAACTGATATTATAACTATTTCCTGTGTTTCATATTTACTTTCTGAAATAGACTGTAAACCCTTTGGCACATCGCCAGTGCACTGAAGTTGCCTGCAAGGCGCTATGCGCATGTATTGCACCCCACCACTAGCACCAGTGCCATCCTCTTTCTAATCATTACTACTAGTGCAACTGCTACTGCTACTCATCATCTTCATTATGAGGCAAAATATATCAGCCTGACTGATGACAAACAACTGACAGTTGGATCGTAGCTCTGCATTGGCAGAGCACTGGACATTATTAGATCAAGTTTTAAGTCCTGTGATGCAATCATCCATTCAGGTGGGTGGATGGAGCTCCCCTTCACTGCACTTCCATGGGCGATACGCTTGTGCAACTGACAGAATAGCGAGGCCCCTGATTTTGTTCTTCAAAGCTCTCAGTGAGCTGGAATCGGAAAGGCCGCTTCTCCCTCTGTGATCATAACTTCCCGAGATGGCTGAGATCCTCTAGGACGATGAAATGCCTGGTGTAAAGAGTAAGAATAGTGAGAATGGGAAACAGAACCTTTGCTCGTTCATGAGCAGGGAACTCCCTTCCTGAAGAGCTGAGGATTGCTAGGGTCCTGGTCATATTCAGGACAAAATACAAGACCCAACTGTCTGACATAACCTTCCCATAACATACTCGCTGGCTCATACCAACGCACACACTTCCACTTGCAAGTGCTTACACAAACACAAAATTGAAACAATTCAAAGCTACTATTCTGCTTTCTCTTACACTATGGTCTCCTGGTCTACACTATGCGTTTAAACCGATTTTAGGAGCGTTAAACCGATTTAATGCCGCACCCGTCCACACTAAGAGGCCCTTTATATTGATATAAAGGGCTCTTTAAACTGGTTTCTGTACTCCTCCCTAACGAGAGGAGTAGCGCTAATATCGGTATTACCATATCGGATTAGGGTTAGTGTGGCCGCAAATCGACGGTATTGGCCTCCGGGCGGTATCCCACAGTGCACCACTGTGACTGCTCTGGACAGCAATCTGAACTTGGATGCAGTGGCCAGGTAGACAGGAAAAGCCCCATGAACTTTTGAATATAATTTCCTGTTTGTCCAGCGTGGAGCTCTGATCAGCATGGGTGGCGATGCAGTCCCAAATCCAAATCCAAAAAGAGCTCCAGCATGGACCGTACGGATGTGATCGCTGTATGGGCAGACAAATCTGTTCTATCAGAGCTCCGTTACAGAAGACGAAATTCCAAAGCATTTTAAAAATATCTCCAGACAGAGGCCACAGCAGGGACCCAGCACACTGCTGCGTGACAAGCGTAACGGAAAGCCAAAGAATCAAATGGACGCTCATGGAGGGAGGGAGGGGGGACTGAAGACTCAAGCTATCCCACAGTTCCTGCAGTCTCCGAAAAGCATTTGCATTCTTGACTGAGCTCCCAATGCCTGTAGGGTCAAACACATTGTCCTGGGTGGTTCAGGGCATAGCTCATCAATTTTAAACCCCCTCCCAAGAAGTAAAAGGGAAAAAAATAATCTCTTGACTTTTTAAAATGTCACCCTATGTCTACTGAATGCTGCTGGTAGACGCGATGCTGCGGCAGCATCCTCTTTCCCCCTCCCTGGTGGCAGATGGTACAATATGACTGATATCCATTGTCATCATCAGCCTTGTGGCAGATGGTACAGTACAAAAGGACTGGTATCCGTCCTCATCATCAGCCTGTGAGTGCTCCTGGCTGGCCTCAGGTGAGGTCGGCCAGGGGTGCCTGGGTAAAAAACTCCTGGTCATTCCCAGTAGATGGTACAGAATGGCTGGTAACCGTCTTCATCATAGCAACTGGGGGCTGAGCTCCATCAGCCCCTGCCCTTCATGTGTAAAGAAAAGATTCTGTACTGCCTGGACTATCATAGCAGCGGGATGCTGGGCTCCTCTCCCCCACACTGCTTACTGTCCTGTCTGGACTATCATAGCAGCTGGAGGCTGCCTTCCCCTCATTTTATCTCACTAACAAGTCACTGTTTCTTATTCCTGCATTCTTTATTACTTCATCACACAAATGGGGGGACACTGCAACGGTAGCCCAGGAAGGCTGGGAGAGGAGGGAAGCAACAGGTGGGGTTGTTGTAGGGGCACCCCCTGTGAATGGCATACAGCTCATCATTTCTGCAGGATCTGACATGGAGCAGCTGTGCTCTCTGGTTCTCTGATACAGTGGTTCTCTAGTACACTTGCCCCATATTCTAGGCAGGACTGATTCTATTTTTAGATACCATAAAGGAGGGATTGACTCAGGGAATCATTCCCATTTTTGTCTTTTGCGCCCCCGGCCAACCTCAGCCAGGGGCACCCATGACAGCAGCAGACAGTACAGTACAGTACAGGAGAACTGGTAACAGTCATTTCATTGCTAGTTTACAATGGCAGCAGATGGTACAGAACAACTGATAACCATCTCTGCTATCATGCAAAAGCAAATGAATGCTGCTGTGTAGGGCTGCTGTATCGCCTCTGTCAGTGGCATCCAGTACACATACAGTGACAGTGACAAAAGGCAAAACAGGCTCCATGGTTGCCATGCTATGGTGTCTGCCAGGGCAATCCAGGGAAAAAGGGCGCGAAATGATTGTCTGCTGTTGCTTTCCCAGAGGAAGGAATGACTGACGACATTTACCCAGAATCACCCGCGACAATGATTTTTGCCTCATCAGGCACTGGGATCTCAACCCAGAATTCCAAGGGGCGGGGGAGACTGCGGGAACTATGGGATAGCTACGGAATAGCTACCCACAGTGCAATGCTCCAGAAATCGATGCTAGCCTCGGACCATGGATGCACACTGCCAAATTAATGTGCTTAGTGTGGCCGCGTGCACTCGACTTTATACAATCTGTTTTACTAAACCGGTTTATGTAAAATCGGAATAATCCCATAGTGTAGACGTACCCTTAGAAAGAGGACTAGAACTACAAGGAACGACAAGAATACAAAGAAAAGAAGAGAAAAGTGAATTTGATCCTAGATATCCCTGGACAAGGAAGAGAAACAAAATATGAGCGCTTCCTGGGCTGTAATCCACTCACACATATCAGTTTTGTAAGGCACTTAGATACCATAGCATTGGGCATAGTATAAAATATAGATAAATATATTTCATCTTCTTTTATTAAACTGATCTGTCAGTGGTACCAGCTGAACTTCTATTTAAAAGTGACTTGTTATTAGTAGGAAATACAAATTGATCTTTTCAAAAGGGAAATCTTAGTTGTTTCACAGTTCAGCTGTTCGAAACAAATTTTATTCTCCATTAAAATTCTTGTTCCTTCTACTAAATGACAAGTGCTGGACACTTGCTCAATAAATGATAAACAGTAACCCAGGAAACAATAGAAGAACATTTTATTTTCCACTGCATTTATCTTAGTGTGCCCCAAAGCATTTTACAGGGTTACGGTAAATTACACGATTCCGGAGTTAAATAATAAATAATAGAAAAAAGAAAGATAAATTAAAAAGTAAAGAAAAAATGTTATAGAGGAGATTTTAGAGCTGGAGAGTCATTGGGGCAGACATATATGAAAGACTGTTCCAAAAGGATAGAGCTGAGGAGGTAAGACCGCGGACGGAACGTGAGGAAATAGAGCCTGAACCAAAGCTCATTAAAATTAGTGAAAGAATCTTATTCATATCAAAGGTGTTTCACTGATGTTTGAATCAGGCCCTAAAAGGAGCAGAAGGAGTGTGGATGAGAGAAGGCGAGAGTTTCAGAGGACTCACGAGATAGGATGGAGCATGTCAGGGAGGGTTTCAAAAACAAAACAAAGTGTAGGGAACTCCTGTTGTCAAACATCAGAACTCAAATCTCTTTGTGAAGAAAAGGCCAGAATCATTAGTAAAGTAATTTTTTCAAATGTTAACTGAGATGTTTGTGGCATTTTCCGTTTCTATACTGTCCACCAAAAGTGGACGTTGAGTATTAGAGACGGAGGAAAAATATAAAATAGATATTATCATTTTACATTCATGTCTGCTTTACAGTTAAATATTTCAATATTTATTTTATTTGGGGAAAGAACGTTCCTTCAGTCTATCACCGGTTATGACAGCATCATTCACTCAGATTTTCCTGTGCACAGATATAATATGAGAATGATCAGAAATCAGATTATTTTAGATATAAGTAACCCATGAAAATCTTTTTCTCAATGATGGATTAAATATAAATACGAAAAAATAATGTGTTGCTGTGACTCACATGTACCACATTGTGGCGCTGTCTACTAAAAACCGCGTTATGCCAGGAAATGAAAAAGCTCCGCCCTGGGAGGAAGAAAACACTGGCTGCCCCAGCCTCAGAATAACGGGATCATACTGGATGCGACAAGAGCGGATGGAATTCATTGTGACAGTACTGCAGGTAGATCAAAAATATTATATAGAACGGCTGGTAATTAGTTAATCAGATTTGAATCCGAAACATTCCGCGTCCACGATGGCTGTTCTCCGGCGAGACTCCCTGGTAACCAGGCAGCTGCTGCGGCTGGTT
>ML196136.1:0-11587 GCA_004028625.2 Cuora amboinensis | reverse complement strand
TGTGTACTAGATGCCGCTCACAGAGGCGATTCAGCAGCGCTACACAGAAGCATGCTTTTGCTTTTGCATGACAGCAGAGATGGTTACTAGCCATACTGCACCATCTACCATACCATAAATTGGTAATAAGATGATCATGGTTACCAGTCCTTTTGTACCATTTGCTGCTGTCATAAGTGCCCCTGGCTGATCAGCCAGGGGCGCAAAAGCCAAAATTGGGAATGACTCCCTGAGTCAATCCCTCCTTTTTGGTATCTAAAAATAGAATCAGTCCTGCCTAGAATATGGGCAAGTGTACTAGAGAACCACTGTATCATAGAACCAGAGAGCACAGCTGCTCTGTGTCAGATCCTGCAGAAATTATGAGCTGTATGCTATTCACAGGTGGTGCTCCTGCAACAACCCCACCTGTTGATTCCGTTCTTCCCCCAGCCTTCCTGGGCTACCGTAGCATTGTCCCCCCACTTGTGTGATGAAGTAATAAAGAATGCAGGAATAAGACACACTGACTTGTTAGTGAGAAATGAGTGGAAGGCAGCCTCCAGCTGTTATGATAGTGCAGACAGGACAGTAGAGAAGAGGAGCCCAGCATCCCTCTGCTAGTCCAGGGGCAATTGAATCTTTTCTTTACACATGAAGGGTGGGGGCTGATGGAGCTCAGCCCCCTGTTGCTATGATGACGATGGTTATCAGTCATACTGTACCATCTACTAGGAAAAATTAGGGCCAGGCGCCCTTGATGGACTTGACGGATGCTAGTCAGCATGGTTACTGCCCCATGTGCCAATAGGCTGATGACGAGGACGGATACCAGTCCTTTTGTACCATCAGCCACCCATGGCAGGGGGAGTGCCAATAGGCTGATGATGAGGACGGGTACCAGTCATTTTGCACCATCAGCCACCCATGGCGGGGGGGGGAGTGAGGATGTTGGTGTTGACGGCTGCAGCATCGCGTCTATCTGCAGCATTCAGTAAAGCTAGGGTAACATGTAAAAGAGTCAAGAGAGGATTGTTTTCCCTTTCACTTCTGGGGGTGGGTGGGGGGATGCGTAAATTGCCAAGCTATGCCCTGACCCACCGCGGACACTGTGTTTGACCCTAGAAGCATTTGGAGCTCAGCCAAGAATGCAAATACTTTTCGGAGACTGCAGGAACTGTGGGATAGCATGAGTCCTCCAGTCCATGAGCGTCCATTTGATTCTTTGGCTTTCCGTTACGCTTCTCACGCTGCAGTGCGCTGCTATGGCGTCTGTCTGGAGAATTTTTAAAAATGATTCTGAATTTCGTATTCTATAACGGAGTGCTGATAGAACGGATTTGCCAGCCCTTACTGCGATCACATCCGCATGGTCCATGCTGGAGCTCTTTTTTTATTTTGATTTCGGACTGCATCGCCACCCGTGCTGATCGGAGCTCCACGCTGGGCAAACAGGAAATATTCAAAAGTTCGCGGGGCTTTTCCTGTATACCTGACCACTGCATCCGAGTTCAGATTGCGGTCCAGAGCGGTCAGTGGTGCACTGTGGGATAGCTCCCGGAGGCCAATACCGTCGATCAGCGGCCACACTAACCTTAATCCGATATGGCAATTCCGATACTAGAGCTACTCCTCTCGTTAGGGAGGAGTACAGAAACCGGTTTAAAGAGCCCTTTATATCGATATAAAGGGCCTCTTGGTGTGGACGGGTGCAGCATTAAATCGGTTTTACGCTCCTAAAACCGGTTTAAACGCCTAGTGTAGACCAGGCCTAACGTTCAGAGCTATCAGAACTAACTTAGGGTTTACTTGACTAACTTAAACTTAAACAGAAAACCTAAGAAACAAAGTAAGAATTGACGTTTAGGGAAACCAAACTTTGCTAGTTCCCCTGAAACTTAGAAAGTTAAGAACAAGCACAGCCTACTAATAGTAGTAGTCGTAGTAGAAAGATAGAATAGAAAAGAAGAGAAGAGGACTAGAGATAGAGCAGAAATAGAATACTCTAGCGAGGTGAGTCACCTCTTTTAGAGGGCACAAGTGCCAGAAATCCTTCCTCTTATGCCCAAATTTCATTCCTCCCCAACAAAATGTTAGGGTTAGCTTACCCCACAGGCTAGTATGTATGTGCGTATTGATGACATGTACCTACACACTTAAATTATTTCTGTTCTTTAATCATTTCAGTTCTTTCCCTGTGGTGTACCTGTTAAGTCTGTGGGTACAAATTTAAACCCCTCATGCCATTCTTCCATTGTCTATTGGTCTAGATAAATGTTTTAGCTATTTAGGTACTAAGATATAGATCAACTTTGCTTTCTGGATAAAAGGTCTTAATCTAGATATGCTAACTTTGCCTTAGCTTAACCTACAGGATATGGCATGTAGGTCTCTTGCATTACAGCCAAATTTAATTTATTATAAATCTACACACTTTGTACAATAAACCAAATACTTGAACTATGAGAAAATATTATATATAATTATATAATTATAATATATAATCTTTTCTTATAGTATATATATATATATATATATATATATATATATATAAGTAGGTTAATGCTATAGGCTAGAAATAGCAGAATTCAGAGAAAATCATTGGTAATTTTCACAGAAAAACTGAACACCTGTGATATTAAAATCTCTTTTCTCTCAAATTCCTGATGAATAGCATTATTTGGCAGAACTACCATCATTCCACACATCCCATTTTTCATTTCATCTCTAACGTCGCTTATCTGTTGCTTAATTTTCTCATGGCATTTTTCACCTCCTCATTGTGCAGGGTATAGATCAAGGGATTCAGCACCGGGGTGATAATGGTGTAGAACACCGTCACCATCTTATCCTCTGAGAAGATGGTGGAAGGTCTTAAATACATGAAGATACGTGGCCCAAAAAATATAATCACTACAACAATATGGGAGGCACAGGTTGAAAGAGCTTTGCGACGACCTTCGGAGGAGCAAGTTCTCAAGGAGACTAAAATGATGATATAGGACACAACCAGCACAACAAAACAGATCAGGGAAATCATCCCGCCATTGGCAAAGACCACGACGCCAACAAGGTAAGTGTCAGTGCAGGCCAGTTTCAGCAAAGGTTGCACATCGCACATATAGTGGTCAATCTCGTTGGGCCCACAGAAGGGTAACTGGATAGTCAGGAGAGTCTGAACTACGGAATGAACAAAGCCATCCACCCATAAAGGCATCACAAGGGAGCCACAAACAAACCTGGTCTTGATGGTTGTGTAATGGAGGGGTTTGCAGATTGCAATGTAACGATCGTACGCCATCACTGTGAGGAGGAAGATTTCAGTGCTCCTGAAGAAATGGGCGAGAAACAGCTGTGCTACGCAGCCATCAAAGGAGACGGTTTTCCTCTCCACGAAGAAGTAGCTGAGAAAGAAATACATGGGAGACTTCAGATACTGGCTCTTCTTTACTGTGACAATAATTAGAAGGTTTCCCAGCACAGTAGCGATATAGAGGAGTACAAAGACCACAAAACACACTGGCTGTAACATCTCATTGTGGCAAAGTCCCAAAAGGATGAATTCAGTCACATTCTGTGTGGGCTCCCTGGGCTCAGTTTCAATAACGGGTATATGGAATACCGCTAATCCACCTATCATGACACAAAACAAGGAGAGGAACAATCAACAGATATTGACCGGTGATGAGATGAATGTCAAGATGCATTGACTGAAGTGGTAGACTTTGTCCAAAAATGAAAATGAGCACTATGTCACTGAAGGAAGTAGAGGAAATTGGCTTGAGTTGCATATTGACATTCACAGTATATACTCCAAATAATTAGTGTGGAAACTCTGAAGCCGATTCATTCTATTCTTCCGTCATAGTGTTAGGATGTCCTTTGCTGTCTGTCAATTCTGCCAAGGCCATAGTAGCGAACTGGAGAAGTGGTTTGGTCAAGGCAGCCCTCAGGAATCTTTTCACATCAACTACTCTCCCTACTCAGAAAGCCTCAGGTCTAAGACTATCTCCATCCCTCACTCTGCAAAATCTAATACCAACAAGATCTCTGGGAAAAATTGTCTCTCTCTCTGCTGGGAAGTCACAGCAGAAATATTTAAAATAAATATGTAGTGGCAGTGTGTCATTGCCTGGTTAATGATCTCCCAGCGGTATATAAAGGCTTCTCCACTGGAAATAGTATTGAAGAAGCACTCCCCTATACAACTGTACACATATTTTTGAAGCAAACTTTCAAAGCTCCTCTGAGAGTTACTCCCTTTCATTGTTTTCAAATTCCATCTTTCAATATGACCTCCCCTCCCCTGCCTTCCTTCTCATATTTTCACCAAGTAATGGCCTTAGAGATCTTGCTATTCTCTGGTTCCTTCTGCTTGTGTCCCCTATATAAGAAGAGGGCACAGGAAATCCTGTGTCAAGTTCCTCATTTCACTCGTGTGCTTAGAAAGTGGACCTCGAGAGCTTGGGCAAAAGGCAACAAGCTCTGTCGACCTGCTGTGTGTGAACAGCCATTGGATCAGGCCTTCACCAAAGAGAACTTATGCCCAACAAAATCAATGGAAAATTGCCAGGTTGACTTCAGTGGCTTTAGCACCACCCCTTAATCGCTGATCTATGGGACTGAAAAATGCTTGGATTTCTCTTCTACGTGATAATATGACTCAGCTGTGACAGGACCAGGGCTTGTGACAAGACTGGGGCAATGGGATTTCACTGCAGCGTCAGTTCTCAGAAACACCCTGGCTGCACAGGATGATGGGACTTCTGAGGAAATGCCTGGTGATGTGGCCAATGCTGCTTACATTCCAGAATGTTGTCTTGTATTTCACCTCATGCTTAGTCTGGGGTGCCACTGCTGTGGAAAGTATGGGAAGTCTAGCAGCATCACTGGGGTTGGGACCTCCCATCTCATATAGCCACTTGATACCATTCACAGTGAAAGTGTAACTCACTAGTGAATGTGTGTCTCCGACCTTCTTATGTGCCTAAGTGCTGAACCTGTTGCTCTTTAATTCAAGCTTTATCAACTCCTGCCTTTGCCTCCAGATATCCCCAGTTAAATCCTTGGTGTGTTGGGTGTCACAGATGGAGTCTGCTACAAAAACAGTAGTGAGACGATGGAATCAAGGATCTAGAAGATGTTTGTACTTTGTATGGCTTTTCAAAATCTGTCCATGGTGGTGGGAGGGAAGAGAATATGGATTGATACTATCCCTTTTTCTTATGCAGCCATAGACAAACTGGTCCATCATAAGAGAAAAGTTGGTTATTCAATGTGGCAAGAAAACATTGTGTCATGAAACCACAATTGCAATGATATGGCCAGATCAAGCAGCCATTTCAGACACTCAAACTATCCCACTGACATAGCATTCATTGAGAATTTATCCCCGTTTTTGCTAAGCAAATAATTCATACAGGCAATACCGATTTTCTTTGACCTTATTTGAAACTCTTAAGTATACATGACAATGTTCACATTCGTAATTTTCACTTCTGAGTTGTTCACAAACTGTTCGCTCGGACTATTCTCATTCTGTATTGTATTTGGCAGGTTGGTGGCCTGCCAATCCCTTCCTAACTCTAAGTAGGGACCCCAGCTGGCTAAGGTAAACTCCCACTGTCCCAGCCATGAATAGAAACAATGGAGGGGCTGCGGAAGCCTCTTGAAGCCCCATTAAGGTCAGAGGACAGAGGACCTAAGCAAGGAAATTATCCATCTACCTGCCGAGCTGCTGTTTGTGGCTTACAAGGTGTATGTCCTATAACACATGGAGACTAATTCCTCGCCATGCTTTCCTCCTGGGTCCACTAATTCACCTGTCTCAGCAGAGCAAAGAACAGCACCGAGCCTTCAGTCATCCCCATACTGCTCCTAGGCCTCATGACCTATGCCTTGGTTGGGGTCTGTGTGTGCTAGCTCTGTGCAACCAGAGAATGGCCGCACCAAATGGAAGAGGTGAGTACAGAATCCACACCACCAAGATGGTGGGGAGGGTGAAGGAATCTGATGCCCCTCCTGCTGAATAGACACAAGACTCAGAGTGCCCTTTGTGGCATCCCTAAGCCAAAAACCCACCCAAAGACCTATTTCTGCCAACTTAGCATGAGCTAAAAGCCAACGAGCTGTGAAGTTACAGCAGAAATATTTAGAGTGAATCATACAGTGGAAACATGTCATTGCCTTGGGTAATGCATTCCCAGAGGCATTTCAATGTGCTTCCATTGGAAGCAACAGTGAAGAGGCAGCTACGCCATACTGCTTTGGATACATCTTTCAGGCAAACTTTTGGTGCATGTTGACAGTTAAGCACAGATTTTTAGGCATTTCTCCACTCTGCATTACAAGAGCTAAGGGACTTAGCTACACTGCCTTTTCAAAATTGATAGGTTCTAAGCAGCCTAAGTCACACTGAGATTTAGGGTTCTAAGTGTCTAAATCACTTTGGAAAATGGGATTCAACTATCTGAGTCACTCAGGCCTTGTGATACGGAGCAGAACAATATCTAAATACCTTTACAAATTTGGTCTTTAGTCCCTTTAGTTGTTCTGTGCCTCACACTTACAATTAGATATTTTAGCAACAGATTGTGCTATAGGTTTGAGGCCTTTCTATCGCAAACGTGATTCATATCTGGTTCATTCCATTGATATCTTTCTACATAACAAGACATTGAAGGAACTCCTCTATCAAAGTCTTCAGTTGTCTCCTAATGCTTAGGAAGAGGGATCTTGAGAAGTGTAGCAATGGAGATTTAGCACTCTAGGAAATGGTGGGTGTGAACAGCCATCGCTTCTAAGTAGAGCTGTGTAAATAGATTTTTCAGTTCACTGGAAATTCCAGAGATAAATTGTGGGGGAGAGGAACTTTTTTGTGTCGAACGAAACCAAAAATTTTGGTAAATTGGGTTAAATGAAATATTTTGTTTGACCGTTAATGAAACATGTTGATTTTGTTTTGTGTAATTTTTAAGATTTCTTTTAATTTTTTAAAATAAAAGTAAAGGAAATATTAAAACAAAAAGTCATTTTGAACCAAAAGAACTGAAAGTTTTTTAGAAAAATCAAAACAAAATATTTATTTTTTCTGAATTTTTTTTAAATTTTCCCTCCCCCCTTACCAAACAATTCAGTGAAATCAACACTAAGTATTTCAGTTTACCTAAATCTGCATTTAGCTGGTAAAAAAGTTTCAGTTTAAAAAAGTCAGCTCACTCTAGTCCTAAGCAATCACTTAAATAAGAGATTTAACAATATTCCGATTTCTGTTCTACGTGCTCATGCAGTAAAGTTACAGGCCTCAATCATAACAGTGAAAGCACCCATGGAAGAAATGATTTAGAGAGGGTTGTTTAAACTTTGACATTGGCTAGTCAGCGCAATGCTGTCTGCTGATGTATAATCCTCAACCTCATGCCCAGAAATAATAATAAATTCTGTGGGTCCCTCTGCAGTCTGGAGGTCACTAATGATCCACTTAGGGATCTGGGGAGGACCTTAAGCCATCAGCTTTCAGTGAAATTTTAATACCAAAGTCCCTCTGAGCTCAGAATGGAGCAATGGCTATTTCTGTCCTTGCCGGCAGAGCCTGATCTAATTGGGCAGATTCTCGCTATCTCTCGGACCAATTCACTCTCTTAGTCTGGCAGTCGTTCATCTCCTGGAGGAGGAAGCTGAAGCAGAAATAGGTAAAGTAAGTTGCATAGAAAGTCGTGCACCTGGCGATAGAACTCCGACACTGGCATCATTTGGAAAGCAATTAAACTTTTTATTTTTTCAGCCTCCTCCTGGGAAGCAAACTTTTGATGTTGTGGGCCTATAGCTGAAAACTGGAATTAGATTTCATCTGTTGCATCACACCAGAGCCACTTTAAAACCATCTTTTAGTGATAACTAAGGGAACAAAGTCTCAGTAGTGTTGAAGGATTTCAATGAGGGTCTGTGATATCATTACAAGGCATAAGAACAGGAAGCAAAGGAAATTAGTTTTGGATGTAAAGACCTCTGATTTTGAAACTTAATTGGGACAAATGCTGAGCAGGAGTTCGTTATCATGTTTGCATAAACCTATTACACCTTATTATTTGTATTAGTGCTGCTTCTCAAAAAATCCACCTCAGTTTACTCACCAGGGGAGTCTGGCCCATTGACTTCAATAGAGATACGTGGATTTACATAACCTGGCCCTGTTGACCTAAATGAAGCTATACTGATTTCTGCCAGCATGATCCCAGGCCTTATATTTTCTTGGTCTGTGCAACTCTATAAGTATTTACCTAGATAATGGCTCCTGAGGCAGTGTGGTCACCATTCCTAGCTATTCCCAAAGCACCGAAACACTGTATGTCACAGGTTTATGGGTATTTAGCACCAAACTCTAATCCCCAAATGTCACAGCCAAAATTCAAGGGTTTGATCCTCAAGCAGGCTCTGGAGACCCTCAAGACAATAATTCTGAGGAATGTTCCCCAGCCGCGGGTGAGCACTGAATGTCCAGAGGAAGGAGAGATAACAGACTTTCACTTTATGCATTTGAAAAGAAATGAGAAAGACCACATTTCTCCCATGCAGAGTTGTGGGGAGGAGAAGGGGACCCAGTTTTGACATCCAAGAGATAGTTAGAGAATTCTCACAACCACAGTCTTTCCTAATGCGTTGAAAGAACCACCTGCTGTCATTGGCCAGACATGGCAGGCAGAGATATTCCCTGACTTCTTCTAGGATGTATGAAGATATGGCTAGAGCAGGGTTGTTAGTGATGTGGGAAGAGGAAAGAACAGAGTGAGGGGCAGAAGAGGGGCTAATTCTGTGTATTGGGGAACTCCATCTCTGCCCTTCATTTCTCCATCACAACCCAAATTTCTCGAGCACAGGAGCCTGTCTACTTCTGCATCTACTTGCTGCTCCTTGCTCATTGACTGGGAGGTCTCTGGCCCTGCCCCTCATTCCTGCTCCCACTTCCCTGAGGCCGGACAGAGATGGCTGAAGCATTGCTTTAGCACAGCTCCAAATCTGTGTTCATACGTTGGTTGGGAGACTATGATTTCGGCTATGTCATGAGTCTTATAGTTCTCCTGGTTAGGTCTCTGATGTTAAGATGTGACCTAAATTGGTGCTTATCACAGAGGTCCTGTCTAGAATGATTTTTCAATGGCCAGTATCCATTGTGTGTGAACTGCCATTAGTTGTCTTCAGTTAAGGCCAGTGTCCAACAAAATCAATGGATATTCACCTTGTGGACTTCAGTGTTTTCGTGTTAATCCTTGGTATACAGGACTTAACCTTTGGATTTCTGCTCCAGATGATATTGTGACAACTGTGAGAAAGGGCCAGGGTCTGTGACAAAACTGGGGCAATGGGATTTCACTGCAGTACCAGTTCTCGAAGACACCCTGGATGCACTGGATGATTAGAGTTCAGATGAAATGCCTGGTGACATGGACCCTGCTGCTTACATTCCAGGATGCCACTTGTATTCCACCCCATGTTTAGAATGGGATCCCCATTGGTGTGGAAGAGGAACCCAAAATCTTTGGGAAGTCTAGCAGTACCACTGGTGCTGTGATATCCTGCCTTGCACTCCAGCTCCTTAATACATTCATAATGTAGCCCACTAGTCAAGGTGCATATCCGACCTTCCTTTGTGCCAAAGTGGCTCTTTACTTCAAGCTGTACCAGCTCCTGCCTTTACTTATGGAGATCCCTGATTAAACTCTTCATGACTGAGAGGGAATATAAAAGCAGTTTTCAGGTATCTAAATGGGTGTAATAAGGAGGAGGGAGAAAACTTGTTCACCTTAGCCTCTAAGGCTAGAACAAGAAGCAATGGGCTTAAACTGTATCGAGGGAGGTTTAGCTTGGACTTCAGGAAAAAGTTCCTAACTGTCAGGGTGGTTAAACACTGGAATAAATTGTTAGGGATTGTGGAATCTCCATCTCTGGAGATATTTAAGAGTAGGTTAGATAAATGTCTATCAGGGATGGTCTAGACAGCATTTAGTCCTGACATAAGGGCAGGCGACTGGACTAGATGATCTCTCGAGGTCCCTTCCAGTTCCAGAATATATGTGTCAGTCCAGATGGAAGCTGTCACAGAGGTAGGATTGCAACCAGGTGGTCAAGGATATAGACTATATTTTTCCTTTATCTGCCTTTGCAATATCTGTACATGGGGAGCAAGAAATAAGGCTTGGTACCCTCTCTTTTACTTACACAGTATTCCACGTATTTGTCCATTATGAGAAATGAGTGATTTTAATCACTCCTGTGGCAACAAGATGTTGTTGGGTCACAAAACCACAATTGTGACAATACTGCAAGAACTAGCACACAGGAGAAGCCAGTAGACATGATCAAACGGTGACAGTGATCCCTGGGAAATTTCCCCTTTTTTCCGAGAGATCCAGTCGTGAATGCAACACTGATTGTCTTTGACGATATTTGTAATTTTGAAGAATATGTTTAAATGTTAAACGAAATAACAGGGACTTCGTCAACACCAGGCCAGCAGCAGAAGCAGTAATTGGCCTAGCTTCCAAACCCCCGCTGGTCAGCCCTGCGTTAACTCCTCCAGTATAGTCCCATAGGACTTGCCCAGGACTGTTACAATCTGTTGGCTCTTCAGGTGAATGTGTGAAATGAGTTGGTGGGTTCTCAGTACAGTTCCTGACTGGACAGGTGTCAGCTTAGCAAAAACCACCATCACAATTGGCACCAGGTGTCTCCCTTGAATCATGGGGGCTGAATTTCCCAGTCCAATAGCAGCTGTCAGGGGTGCGGTCTTGCATAGTCATGGCTGAGACACGTTTCAGGGGAATTTGTTTGTCTGCGTGGTGGGCACCAGTATCAGCAATAACTGTCAAACATTCACTCTCCAGCCCCTCTCTTTATGATTGACACATTTTAAATACAGAACAACCATCAAAACATGAATGGAGAATGGAGAACAAGTTCCTCAAAGGGGAGAGTTTAATTGGACTGAGCCAGCACTAGGGTCCCAGTCAAATGCACACTGAAGTCAATAGGAAGACTCCTATTAACGTCAATGGTTTTAGGGTCAGATTTTTAAGGCTATTGAAAATTAACGTGACTTAGGCAACTAAGTGCCTTTCAAAATCTGACTCCTTGGGCTTTAATTTCTTTGTAAAAAAAGAAAAAGTAAAGGAAAACAATCTCTCAGAAATATGGCTTATCAGTGGAAAGTGCAAAGGCTACAGTCCTAGAGGAAGACTAATTATATACCAGCAAATCCCTCTATTTAGTACCAGATGAAGGATGCATTAGAGATTCACAGATAGACTGAGCGATAGACAGGTGGGATGGTTACATTGACTTCATTGTCAATGCTTTCTGGGGTGTTTTTTTTAAATTTCTGCTACTTTAACCTGCTCCTGAGGCAAAGTCTTCCAGGTGCAATCAGCTTAAGAACCTACAGGGAAACCTGGTTCCTACAGGGCTATTTAAAGTGTCGCATTGGACAATCAGAACAGTAAAGAGTTTGTGGCCCGAAATGAGGCCCATTCTTAGGGTCCCTCAATGCAATCTAGAGGTCACTAATAATGTGCTTAAGCATCTGGGGAGAGTATTTAACCCTGTCAGCACTGAG
>SCPV02092081.1:0-10350 GCA_004028625.2 Cuora amboinensis | reverse complement strand
CTGTCTCTTAGCATCTTAGGCTGGTTAAAGTTCACAGCATGGAAGGCTTTTGGTTCACTCAGGCCTGCAGTCACAACTTTGGTTTACTTAGGCCTAGTGACACCAACAATTCCCCCCTTTGAGAATACTCAACACACTTTTGGTGAGTCTTCTCAAACTTTAAAGACAAAAAGCAATGAAGCTTTGCAGAAATATGTACAACTGCTCTTTTGAGCTTAGTCACCCCCAACCCAGGAATGAATGCATGGACAAAAGAGTGGAATGTTCATTTAACAACTAAGGGATTGGGGCACTGACTATAAATCAGGTAGGTATACCAAGAGGCTTAATTTCCCAGATGTCTTGGTGAATAATTTAGTCTCATATGCATCCTCCCCATGGACCCAGCAGGATTCGGTATGTGGGAGCTCACACCCATCCTAACCAGTCCATATGCTTGGAAGGAGTACTGTGAATGTCCACACTTCCATCCAGAAAGTGTCCAAGTATGTTTCCACGACCACAGATCAGATGGTACTCCTGATGCGTCTGTAAGGGCAGTGGGCCAAGTCTGCTGCTCAAGATCACTCCAAATGGCCATCAGCTGGTCATTCAGGAAATCCTGAATTTCTAAACATACTAGATCCCACTGCAATGCCTTCCCAGCCTCAGTGATATTCAATACCATCTCTGTCAGTAACTTCTGGGTCATAGAACTAAGGGTGGAAATGACATGTAACTCACCAACTCCAGCCTGTACTTAAGATAGCTGAGTTTCAAGAATAAGGCTAGTAGCCTTTTCTAGTTGGCCCAATTTCTTATCACATTCTTGGCTTTTAAGATATTGGCCCTAGCCCACAGGGATCTGCTCAATTCTCTTTCTTTCCAGAGGAAATAACTCAGGCCCTCTGTTGTGCTAATCTAATGGCAGCCCCTTGTGAGCAATCTGGGTATGTAGAAGTGATTTGAAAACTGGATAAGGGCAATGTCATTTAAAATCCAATTAGGGATGGCAATACATACTGAAGGATTTATCCAAAACACAGGGCGCAGCCTGTAGACTAAACCCCAAAATCCAATCAATACCACATTCTCAAGCATGGTTCCCACAAAAAAAAATTTCTGCCAGTGTATAATTCTTTGTTTCTTCACCAGGGTCAGTTCTCAATGTCCTTTTAGTCAGGAATTCCTGGACTTTGGCAATGTCAGTGGAGTGAGTGTTTCTTCTTCTTTCCCGAAGCAGTCATGGTACAGCATCCTACAGGGGAGATTACCAGGACATCCTGTAATGGTTTGGCTTTTTCTAGAAAAATTTAAAGGCACAGTAGATGTCAGTGGACAAGGGAGAGGTTACAAGCACGTCACCTTGTCCTTTTTCCCTGCTGTCCAGAAGCACAGTAGAGCTAGAAGAAGAAATAGGCTAATCATCAGTAGGAGAATTCTCCTGAGGTGGAGGGGTCTTTTTGCAGTGAGAATCCTGGGTCCAAGCAGTCAGTCTTTGGCACTTCACAGTGGTGTTGGTAGTCAACAGGACTTGGAAAGGGCCTTTCCAGCGTGGAGCCAAGGCAGTCTTTCGTTGATGGATCTTTATGTAGACCCAGTCTCCTGGTTCCAAGGAGTGGCAGGGCTGCTAGGATCTTTGGGTTGTTTCTTCTTTACCTGTGAGAAAAGAAACCTAACACATTGCATTAGTGTCTTTGCAGATTTTAACAAATTTTATAGCTGCATGGGCAAATTTAAGTCCCCCCCTTTTTCTGGTTGTTAGCCAAGTCTTAGCTGTGAGCAGTGTCCTTGAATGGGGCCAGCGCATTATCCTTAGACTGAGCATGTTAGCTATTCTTTTTCTCAGTTAACTCGTTTTTTGCTTTTCCCATTTTTGGCTTCTTTAACCTATAAAGGAAACTTTTACTTTTACACCTTTTGTTAACAATGAACACATACACATTGCTGTTATATAGTACATTAGTCTTATTTAATGTATGCCACATATACCCTTTCACTAAAATAACCTTATTACAGAGCTTTAGAACAACAAGCCAGGACAAGCACACCCACTTTGAGAAGTTCACTTAATGTAACCTCTAGTCCAATAGCTTTCCACCATCCCCAGCCCTCTAGCTAGAAATCTGAGGTAGCCAGAAGGATCCCATGTACAATATGGGGAGTGGGTTAACTTTCCATGTCCTTGCTTTTAAAGACTGTTAGTATGCAAATTTTAATAACCATTCTAAATTAAAAGATTTGGCCAATGAAGTTTCTTTCTCTTACTTAAGAAAATGTATTAGACTTTAGTATATCACATTTTTCTACTGATGTATCCAAACACTGTATTCTAAGTTGAACAGAACCAGTATCTGCATTTCAATCCAACCCTTCCGCTTGATTTCAAATCAGACCATCCCATGAAAATATTAAACACATCAATTCTGGCCACAAGACAAACACCACAAGACAGAACATAGAACACAAAACATATTTTTTACTCTGTCAGTAAATGCATGATATGTTGAATGCTGTTCAGCTGGCATTAGTTTTCTTTGATTATCTGAAAGACAAAAACAGAGGTCTCCCCCTTCTGGGCAGTCAATCATTACTTAAAATATACAAATACTCTTGTTGATTTTAGGCAAAACAGGAGAATTACCCCATATTTTCTTTGCCTGAATTTATTTACAAACATTTCAAAGACACCAAAAACTTTTCTCTTTAGCATTTTTACAAAGTTCAACTGCTGTTCCCTCCAGCAACTACAGAGTTAACTCTTCACCTTCCCTTAAAAATCACTTGCTTTTCCCTTAAATCACTTGCTTGCCTTTCAACAGCCACTTACCAATTCAAATCACCATTCCAAATATCCTCCTGAGTATTTGAAATCCTCATGCTTATATTCACTTACTTCTTCTTTCCACTACACCCTCAAAAGTTTCCAACCTGTTCTCCAATCTCTCTGTCTGTTGCCTGCCCGCCTGGGCCCGATCCTGCTTTTCTCACTGAATCGTCCCTATCCTGGGCACAAACTTGTTCCACTACCAGTTTAGCTAGGAGGGTGGGCTACTGAACTAGCCCCCACCCTTCTGGTCTTTTCCCTAAAACATTTTTACTTACAAGACTACCCGAGTCCTCCCTAGTAAGGCTTGCCACCTGGGCAAAAATACATGGCCATTGGGTAAAGGCCATTTACTTAACACATAATCCAAACCCCTTTAGGGGGTCTACCCAGAGACCCACCCATTTGTCTGCTGACACTTAAACAGAAAAGAAAATTACACAGAAAGCAGAGAAAATTACAGTCTAAGCCAAATTTTTCCTACTTCTATTACATTGTCTGTTACAGGGGGCGGGACAGAAGGATCTCAATACAACCTCAGAGCTTCATCGCACACATGGCTTCCACCCTGAGGAATTACGAACGAGAAGTTCAGTTCCACCCACACACCTAACGCCCAAATGAACAGAGCAGAAAAACAACAGTAACCGGTTAAACAGAACAGAACCAGAACCAGATAGTGCACCAAAACCAGATAGTGTTTCCTTATTCTATTAGGGCTCACCTTTAATCATGCAATCCTTATCATATAACACCAACAATACCAAACAAAGCAAACATAAAATAACAAGGGTAAAACAGATAGATGGTGTAAATTCTGCAGGGCTCCCCCATTCTTAATTGCTCACCAAACTGTGACAAATTTCTGTTACCAATTTATCCCTCATGTCAGGTGATCAAACTGACACTGCAGGACAGTGGGGGAGGATAGAGAAAACACACCATATAACCAAATTTTAAAGCTTCATTAAAAATAATAAAACAACAATGGAGAGTGTTGGGAATGCTCTCACATCACTCAGGAAAAATATGAATGCTCCAAGCCTTAAGCCACTTTAATACTCACACATGTCTCACTGGAAAGTTAAGCTTTGCAAATGTAATTTCAGTTCTGTAACTTGTATTGCCTTTGGTTTGCCTCTGTCTCTATTTTTCCACAACCAGCTGGGGCTGAAAGCAGTTTTTCTTTGCACTTAGCATAGTCTGCGCTGATTCTTGACCTTGAACACAAAACAACTTCTCTTTATCTCTGGGCTAAGCTGAATTTCAAATTAACCCATTCCTAGACAAATTGCTCACACTGTGTCAGAGGCTTTTCTTTGTGATTAAAAGCTCCTCTGAGATATATAATCTTATCAAGATTGAAGATACCTTCTAATGGGCACTGTTTAGATGGATTTTCACGCATGTGAAGATTCCAATTCTCTAAATACCTGCAGGTTTTAGGACCATAATGTACGTACATGTACTATGCTGGGGTACCCTTAGGGGGTGAGGTAGAATGTTTAGACTGTCCCTTACCCATTTTCCACTTACACACACAGAGAGGGTGCCCTGTCCGCGCTAGCGGCTCATAAATTAAGGATCTCTCCCTACAGGGCACTCACACAGGAGAGACTAACAGGGATGACCATAACTCTCCTACACCTCCCTTCAGCAAAGAGCGTCGGCTAGTCTCTGGGAGACGGCGCCGCTTACTCTGATTGCATCCAGTGAGATGATCAGACTGTCAGTAACCCACACGGAAAGGAAGGGGGGGAGGGAAGATGGGTTCACACATTCCTAGACCCAGGCAGCTTCCTCGCCGGACGATGCCAGGCCGAGTCAGCCCACCATGGGTCGGATCTCCTAAAGATCCACTAGTTACCGGGCTTGCGTTAGAGTAGTCCTGATCATGAGCATTCGCTTCACAGGGTATTCTGGGCGTCTTCCGGTAACAGCCACTCACACTGGTATACACACACACACACCCCCCAAGACCATTATTTCCTATTACCATGATGCATCTTATCTTGCTGCACAGTCAATAAGTTCAGATGGCATGAGCCCAACAGAGACAGACATTCCCATGGACAGTCCTCCTCTCAGTGCAGCTCTGGGGCATATGATGGGGGATTTTTTACAAGAGCTCTCTATACAAACAGCTTCAGAAGCTACCCATTCGCTGACAAAACAGGAGTAATTGAAGGATTGTGTTGTAATTAAGTGATCCTTCTGGTGGCCACCTTTCCTGGCTCTCTAACTGATACTGAGGCCAGTCTATTGTACAAAATCTTTTCAGTTTACTTTTAGCCAATGGATCTGATTCAAACACTTTCCAGTTCGTCAGAATGCATTCTAAGGGTGTACACCGTGCCCTACCTATACTCTGTCCCTGCCCC
The DNA here is from genome assembly GCA_004028625.2 of Cuora amboinensis. NCBI lineage: Eukaryota > Metazoa > Chordata > Testudines > Geoemydidae > Cuora > Cuora amboinensis. Next base: position 5,163 of record SCPV02092081.1, on the reverse strand, counting down.
ATATTCTAGGGAGACACTGGGCGTCCCCAGGTCTTAACAGGAAAAAAAAAGGTTCACAGCACTGGACTGTTCATACCTTATCCACAGGACCGGTTCCTCACCGTCGCCCGCAACTGCTTCTCCACTATCTGAGTGCGTTGCACCGTTGTGTCCTTCAAGGTCAGCCTGACGCATCCCTGCCGAGGCCCCCGGTAAAGGCACCGGTGCGCGCTGGGCGTTGGCTGTGACCATCGTCCACCGGCCATTGGAGGAGTCCGGGCAAGGCACAATTTTGCCTCGAGCCCACCCAGGGACGCCAAAACTGTTGTCAACTCAAAGGGCCCGAGGCGGAGCAACAGCAGGGTTCGTTGCCCGGTGTGCATTGCACTAATTAACACACCAGGGTGGAGAAGCAAACCACGTTTATTTGAGCCCAAATAAGGTGCCAGGGAGAAAAAGCATTCTCAAATCCTGCACACCCGCGCACAGGCGGGGTCCCAGCATTTATACCCCCCTTGTTTGTGTAAGCCTTTTGTTTGGTTTTCCCCCTCACCCCTCCCTTCCCAACAGCAGTTACTTTAAACATTACATCTCAGCGTGTTAGAAAAGTTCCCATTCGCATGCTTATCTCTGGCCTTGTCGGCCCAGGAGCATGTAGACTTTTCTTCCCCCTCTCCCCCTCCTCCCCGCCGCTTTTGCTGTTTCAAACTCCTGCATCTGCAAGCTGAGACAGCTGACAGTTACACATTTTGCTTGCTGTCTCTTAGCATCTTAGGCTGGTTAAAGTTCTCAGCATGGAAGGCCTTTGGTTCACTCAGGCCTGCAGTCACAACTTTGGTTTACTTAGGCCTAGTGACACCAACAGACCTGTTCGGGCAGGGCTGTGCTTTGGAACGTGTTGTTAACACCATACAGGGGAATCTTATAACTTTACATACAATGTTGTCACATTTTAACTGCACACTACTGACCAGCAAATTATGAGTTTTCAAATGAGACACAAGGCATATGCTGTAAAAAGATTATTACACTCGTGTGCAAGGGGTGAATGCAGGGGTGCAGCCTGTCACAAGTCCCCTTAGAGGAAACTGATTTCTCAGATCCTGAGTCCATGGCCAGACTCACAACCAAACCCAAATAAGAAGGTATGTTTGACTCAGGAACAATAACACAACTGGAAACCCACTCTGAGCTTCCTCCTTGAGCTTTAAAAGCAGCAAAGAGTCCTGTGGCACCTTATAGACTAACAAATTTATTTGAGCATAAGCTTTTGTGGACTACAGCCCACTTCATCGGATGCATGCAGTGGAAAATACTGTAGGAAGATCTATATATACACAGAGAACCTGAAACAATTGGTGTTACCATACACACTCTAACGAGAGTGATCAGTTAAGGTGAGCTATTACCAGCAGGAGAGAGAAAAACTTTTCGTAGTGGTAATCAAAATGGTCCATTTGCAGCAGTTGACAGGAAGGTGTGAGGAATAGTGAATGGGGAGGGCGGGGAATAAACATGGGGAAATAGTTTTACTTTGTGTAATGATCCATCCACTCCAAGTCTTTATTTAAGCCTAATTTAATGGTGTCCAATGTGATATATACCATCATGTGCCAGCAATGTCCCTCTGCCATGTACATTGGCCAAACCAGACAGTCTCTACGTAAAAGAATAAATGGACACAAATCAGACGTCAAGAATTATAACATTCAAAAACCAGTCGGAGAACACCTCAATTTCCCTGGTCACTCCTCTCTCTCTTTCTGGCCCAGTGAATGTTTAATAATTTACCCAGAATGAAAGAGCTCCAGCAGGAGTGATTAAGAGAGATTCTATATCCTGGTAAGTAGGACACTCCCCCAGAATGTAGGGAGACCCCACTTAAAGTGCCTCCTCCATCTCCAGCAGAGCAAGGACTTGACTCTGGGTCTCCCATATCCCACGGGAGCACTCTGGACTCCTCTGGCTCTCATCTTTGGCAGAAAATAATCTTGATCTGAAAGGTCTCTGTTTCGTTCCAATGTGGAATGAAAACAAATTTCAAACCCTCAAAATTTTTCACAAAGTTTAATCCTTGTTTTCCAGCCAGTGAGTGGGATATACAATAACAATGAGAGATACTACTTTGCACACAACAGCAATCATGTCAGATATAGCAATTTCATTTTCAGACATGGCTAACATAGTTTAAAAATCTCATGCTTTTCCTTTATTCATGTAGGTCTGCAGGACAAAATGAAAACTGATCCCGATACTCAGTTTGCTAAGAGTCACATCCTCCTTTGCAGAGATCTGCTTCAACTAGCCCAGCATTCATTAAAATTAAGAAACTAAAAACTCCATTGGCAGCATAAGGAATGTAAAGATATGGATGTTTTTTACTGATGATGAATTAACAATTAATATGTGTTTTAATACGGCCAAATGCAAGATGATACAGCTAGGGACAAAGTGTGTAGATCACACCTACAAGATAAGGGACGGTATCCTGGAAAGTAGCGACTCTGAAGAGGACATAGGGATAATGGTGGAAACCAACTGACCATGAGCTCCCAGTGTGATGGCCTAAGAGGGTGAACATGATTTGTGGATGTATAAACAGGGTGTAGTGGGGTGGTCCCCCGCTCCTGCCCTGAGGGGTTTAAAAAGCAGCCCTGGAGAGGGCTGCAGCTCTAAAACCTGGGCTGATTGGGAAGTGGCTGCAGCTGGGCCACACACCCCAATCAGGCCACAGCTGGCCTGTATAAAAAGGCTGTGAGCCAGGAGCCCAACCAGTTTCCCTCTGCCTGTACAGGGAGAAGGGCCTGTCTGCAGGGAGTAGACAAGGTACCTAGAGTGGAGCAGGGCTGGGGAAAGGCAGAGGAGCTGGGGAGCTCCAGCCTGGAAAGCCCCAGGCTGTGGCCTAGCAGAAGGCCAGGGGGTACTGGGGGTTGCAGAGGGCAGCCCAGGGGTAGGCCAAGACAGCAGGTCCAAACCCAACGTTGCCAGTGGTGAGTGGCTGATACTGCAGTCTGCCCCAGGGCGTGGGGCAAGATGATGACTGGCAGTAGCCGTATAGTGAGGGTGGAGATAGAGGCTGGGGGTTCCCCTGGGAGGGGGAGACCCAGAGAGAAAGGGGTTACTGCTCGGGGGCAGCACCCCAGTTTACAGGGTACCAGGGTCCTGGGAGGGACACAGGGGGCCAAGCGGTAGTGAATCACTGGCCTGCAGAGGGTGCTCCAGAGGCTGGAGAGATAATTCCTGGAAGAAACCAGCAGGAGGTGCTGCAGGGGTGAGTCCACTCATTTATGCAGGGGAATAGCAAAGAAGAGTAGGAAGGTAGTGTTACTTGGGTATATGGCATTAGTGAGACCATTATCTGAATACTGTGTCCAGTTCTAGTGTTCACACATAAAAAAAAATGTGGAAAAATGGCAAAGGATTCAGAGCAGAGCTCCAAGAGAGTTCAAGGTCTGGAGAACCTGCCTAACAGTAATTGCTCTGGAGCCTCTTCTGGCACCCAGATGTGTTAACATTCTGGGCACACTGCATCCTCTTTCTCCTCTAAGGCTGCTGAGGTGCACGTGTGCTGAGGTGAAATATTCCTGGGCAGTCTTCTCTATATTTGGGGATTTTAGTTCCTGGAGTAGGTACCCAGAGCATTGGCTGGTGCCTATAGTTGTATTTTTAAAATGTGAAGGAATTAATAAAATAAACACTCTCCACACGTCAACCTTTCTAGGCAGAGTTATTGCTGCTGGATGACTGTGAAAGTGTGGGGCATTAACAGGAAAGTGCTGGATACCTTGGGGAATGGGTGTATAAATGTGTAGAAATTATAATGTGCAGAGATGAATACACTGGTTGGCTTTGTAGGGTGTTGGCCCCAGGCACCCCACCCCACAGAGGGACTCTGTGGTCATCCTGCTTCATTTTCCCAATTTAGCTGTCCATTAAACTCCTACACACCTAGGAGTTATAAAATACCATTGCCCCTTTTCTGGCCTGATTTACTCAGCCACTACAAGGTAAATGCATGACGGGGACTTAGGCAATGCAGCTCTCTATGGGCACCTCACTGCCCTCTGCACCTTCGAAAACCCTACTTGCCTGTGTCAGGGACTTTAACCCCGACAGCGAAGTTCGTTGTCTGACCACAGAGAGACAGGCAACACCAGCAAGGTCCGATCAAAAGCTCTTTATTGACAAGTGCACGCATCAATAGAGAGCAGCTCGTCTCCAGAGAGAACCAGCCCCTTCTTTACAGCTTAGTATCACCCTATATAGACAGTTTTATTATGTCATAGATCATTCACTTGAGCAACCCACCCCCCCTTTGTCTAACAACTAGAAATTAGACACCTTTTAATATATACGCATGCCTAGTCTCTACAACATTAAATTGTTAATAATATCTTAACAAGCACCAAAAGTTAGGAATGTAAGGGAGTTAAAAACACACCGAAAACGAAACCAGGGAGTTAGTCAGAACTGTGGGATGCTAGGGTTTCTTATCAGTTCTTCAAACACTGTTCCTAACACAGCACAGCTGGTACTAACCCCTCACTTATCTCACTCTTTCCCAGGGCTTTGTGAGACAATGCTGCTTCTCAGTATTTTTCCACTCTGGGATTACCTGACTGTTAGCCTGACTTCAGTCAGGTTGGTGTCACGGAGTGTGGGGGAGTCCGGCCCTGCACCCCTTTTGCTGGGACTCACAGTGACTCTCAGCCAGCCAGTAAAACAGAAGGTTTATTGAACAACAGGAACACAGGATACAGCCCAGCTTGTGTTCAAAGCCAGGACCCCTCAATCTGGCCTTTCTGGGGGTTCAGGGTGCTTGGATCCCAGCCTAGGATCCCCTGAAAACCCACCACCCAGCTCCCAAAACGAAGACTGACTCCACTCTCCCCTTCCCTTTGTCTAGCCCCAGCCAGAGGTGAGACCTTCCCCCCCCCAGGCCAGGCTCATGTTACAGCTGCATACCTGTCTCTCGCCTACCAACCACACAGACAGTTCCTATTCCATCACACCTCTCCCCCCTCCGAGACTGAACTGAGCGGGGTTACTTTGCCCAGTGACCTGGGGAAGTTCAGGGCCTCCTCTCCGGGACAGCGCATTCGCTATCAGGTTGGCACTTCCCTTCACGTGGACCACGTCCATGTCATAGTCCTGCAGGAGCAGGCTCCACCTCAGGAGCTTGGC
>SCPV02092054.1:0-10414 GCA_004028625.2 Cuora amboinensis | reverse complement strand
TCTTCTAGCTTCAACTTCTGGCCAATGGATCTTGTAACACCTGTCTCAGCTAGAGGGAAGAACCCATTTTCTCCCCCTGTACCTTTGGCAGTAATCTAGTCACCCCTTCAACTTCCCCTTTTTAAACTAGAGAGAATGAGCTCCTTGCGTCTATCATTAGGTGTGTTTCAGTGATCTTCAGCTACTGCGTTTGCCTTGTCAGTGCTGTTGAAAAGGGGAATAAGGGAGGGATTGAGGGAAGGGAAGGTGGAGCTATAGAAGACAGTAGTGAAGTTCAATCTATTTAGATTATTGAAGAAAAGGTTCAGAGATGACTTGATCATGATTTAGAAGTGCCTACATAGGGAAGAGATTTCTGACAGTTGAGGACTCTTTAGCCTAGCAGAAAAAAGTGTCCAGTGGTTTGAAGCTGAAGAAAAACAAATTCAAACAAGAAGTAAGGAGCACATTTTTAAGGGTGAGAGTCATTAAGTATTGGGACAATTTACCAAGGGAGAAGGTGGATATTCTGTTAATTGTAGTCTTTATACTGAGTTTGGAGATCTTTCTAAAAGATATCCCCTACTTCATCCACAAGTTGTGGGATGAATGGATAAATTACTAGATAAACTCCTATGATTTATGGGATGGCCGAGAGCGGATTAGATCTGTGTTTCTAAACAGACGGGTGTTGTTTCTGGGGGTACGTCTACACTACAAGATTATTTCGAATCAACTTAATTCGAATTTGTGGAATCGACCTTATGAAGTCGAATTTGTGTATCCACACTAAATACACTAATTCGACTGTGTGAGTCCACAGTAATGGGCCAAGCGTCGACTTTGGAAGCAGTGCACTGTGGGAAGCTATCCCACAGTTCCCGCACTCCCCGCTGCCCATTGGAATGCTGGGATTTCCCCCCAATGCATGCTGGGGGGAAAAATGTGTTGAGGGTGGTTTTGGGTAACTGTCATCATTGAACCGTCAATCACGCCCTCCCTCCCTGAAAGCGCCTGCGGGCAATCTGTTCATGCACTGTTCTGCTCAGTGACAGCGCGGGCGCCACAGCACTGCGAGAACGGAGCCCGCTGCAGTTATGGCTGTTGTCAACTCCTCGCACCTTATCGTCCACCTCTTCCACAGTCAGCTGCTGAGAAATAGGGCTACTTTTCAATGGTGCTGCGAGCACTGGTGGACCATGGGGGACGTTTTACCTACATCAACGTCGGGTGCCCAGACAAAGTTAATGACGCGCGTGTTTTCAGGAACTGTGGTCTGTTTAGATGCCTGCAGGTAGTTTCTTCCCGGACCACAAAATAACTCTTGGGATGTGCAGATGCCCATACTGATCTTCGGGGACCCAGCCTACCCGCTAATGCCCTGGCTCGTGAAGCCCTATGCAGGTGCCTTGCACAGCGACAAGGAACTCTTCAAGTACCAGCGAGCAGCGAGCAGCGTGACCTGTGACTGTTCAGTTTCTTTACAGAGAAGCTGAACCTGCCCCTGTTTCTTTACCAAGTTACTGTTGACTAGCATCTGCAGTCATAGGCGGCAGGCTTGTATAATTTTTGGTGGGGCCCAAAATGGTGGTGCCCCCCTGCTCCCGCCCTGTAAGCCGATATAAAATGAAGCTACAACGCGTCAGCGCCACAAGGGACAATTAAAAGTGGAAAGTCAGAAGCAGCACTTGGCTACTTCAATATACAGTATTATATTTTGTTGCACCTGTTGTGATGAAGTGGGAATGTTCTTAATATTTTCTCTGAATACTGTGTGGGTGCCTCAGTTTCCCCTGCAAGATGCCAACTGAAGGTGTTGGGGACAAAGAACAGGTGGCCTCCTTGTCCGGAAGAGACACAGAGGCCAGATGAGGGAGTGCCAGTTTGGAGCTGGCTGGGGAAATCGGGAGAGACTCAGCTCCCCGATTCTGGTTCTGGGCTCCCCACCCCGCAAGATAGACCTGATAGAGGGGCTCTGTTTTCTGTACCAACAAGCTCTGTTTAAACTGTGTTCCCGTCATCTAATAAACCTTCCGTTTTACAGTCTGGCTGAGAGTCACATCTGACTGCGGAGTTGGGGTGCAGGGACCTCTGGCTGCCCCAGGACCCCGCCTGGGCGGACTCACTGCGGAAAGTGCATGGTGTGGAAGGGCATGCTGAATGCTCCAAGGTCAGACCCAGGAAGGTGTAAGCTTCTTGCCCTGGAGACAGTCTGCTCAGAGAGGAGGCTCCCCCAAAGTCCTGACTGGCTTTGAAGAAGTGGTTCCAGAGCATTCCAGCATCCCCTTCCACCCCATGCACTTCCCAGAAGTCCACACAGGCACTAACACTCCCTCCTCTGGCCTTTTTCAAGAAGGCTAACAGCATTTTGGGCTGTATAAGTAGGGGCATTGCCAGCAGATCGAGGGACATGATCATTCTCCTCTATTCAACATTGGTGAGGCCTCATCTAGAGTACTACGTGCAGTTTTGGGCCCCACATTGCAAGAAGGTGTGGAAAAATTGGAAAATCCAGTGGAGGGCAACAAAAATGTTTAGGGGGCTGGAGCAGATGACTTCTGAGAAGAGGCTGAGGGAACTGGGATGGTTTAGTCTGCAGAAGAGAAGAATGAGGGGGGATTTGATAGCTGCTTTCAACTGGAACCTGAAAGGGGGTTCCAAAGAGGATGGATCTAGACTGTTCTCAGTGGTAGCAGAGGACAGAACAAGGAGTAATGGTCTCAAGTTGCAGTGGGGGAGGTTTAGGTTGGATATTAAGAAAAACTTTTTCACTAGGAGGGTGGTGAAACACTGGAATGGGTTACCTAGAGAGGTGGCGGAATCTCCTTCCTTAGAGGTTTTTAAGGCCTGGCTTGACAAAGCCCTGGCTGGGATGATTTAGTTGGCAATTGGTCCTGCTTTGAGCATGAGGTTGGATTAGATGACCTCCTGAAGCCCCGTCCAACCCTGATATTCTATGATACTCTAAACTGACCACCAAATTTAAGTTGCGTGTTTTTCCCGTCAGGTGAGGACTCTGGGGCGGGGCTGAGGATAAGGAACTTGGGGTGCAGACAGGCTGCCCCAGGGCTAGGGCCAAAGAGGACTCCCCTCCACCCTCCCTGGCAGCAGCAAGCTCCAGGGGAGGGACCCCTCCTCTCCCCCGCAGTTCACTGTACATGCTCCTAGGGTCCCTTTCAGGTCCAGAAAGCCCACTCGCCTCCCCCATGGTGGGTACCGACGGGGGAGGTTGCCATCATGTGTGGCCTCCCCTGCTGCCACCCCTCACCATAGCCTCACTGGGGATGGGGGCTGCCCCTTGCCCAGCATGGTGCAGGAGTGGGGACTGCAGGGTGGTAGCTGGGGAGGGGCACAGTATCACAAAATTCACCTAAGCCCCAGCTGCACAGGTCTAGGAAGCTCCCCTCCCCAGTGGTGTAGCCAGGTTCTAACATCAGGGGGAGCGAACATGTAAAAAAAGATGCCAGCCAACATATCCAATTACTAATCAGGTAGTTCTATAACAGGCTATAACAGGCTGCCCTGGACCCCATCACCCTCAGAAGCACAAGGTAGGGGTAGGCACCACGATGTTGTGCAACAAACACTTGACAAAATTACTAGACTTAGTGATGGACAATGCGGGCAGGTGGGTATTATGTCATTCAGTCATTCAACCCATAAAATTGCACACATTTTGCCTCAGTGAAATTAAATATCCAGAGAATTACTGGGCCTGTGATGATGATGACCAGGGCTTGCTCACCTGTGGCTCCCCCTCCCTGTGCTGTGGAGGCACAGCCAGGCAAGTCTGCATCTGCAGGCAGGCACCCTGCCTCAGGTGCAGCTCCCATGGGCCCTGATAGCCACTAGACTGGGAGCCTCCCGGCCAATGGAATGGGCTGGGCTGGGGGGCGGAAGGGAAAGGGGGAGATTGTAGGGAGCTTTGGAGGAGGGGAGGCAGTGGGCTGGCACAAAGGGGAGGGCTCTCTGGAGAGGAGTGACAGGGGCACAGGGGTCATTGGGAGTCTCTCGAGGAGGCAGAGGATTGTGTGGGTCTCTGTGGGGTAGGGGGCTGTGATGGGCGGAGCCAGCTGCAACCTGGGTCTGCTCTGCGGGGGGTGTTGCTAAAGTCCCCTCAGGAAGCCCCCCCTCCCGTCCTGTGTATTTTACACCAGCCCCGGGGGGGGCCCATTGGTGCTCCTTTCCCCGCCCACGGCTCCATCTGTCTGTCCCCACAACTCCCCAGCTGTGTGTGTCTGTCCCACAACCCCCGGCTGTGTCCGTGTGTCTGCCTGTCCCCACCACCCCCAACTGTGTGTGTCTGTCCCCCCCCCGCTGTGTGTGTCTGTCCCACAACCCCCCTGACTGTGTCCTTGTGTCTGTCTGTCCCACAACCCCCGGCTGTGTCTGTCTGTCCCCACCACCCCCGGCTGTGTCCTTGTGTCTGTCTGTCCCACAACCCCTGGCTGTGTCTGTTTGTCCCCACCAAACCCTCCCCCCCGGCTGTGTCTGTGTGTCTGGCAGCCCCCACAGCTCACCGGCTGTGTCTGTCTGACAGGGACAGACCCTGCTGCTCGCTCTGCCCAGGGCTCAGCCACTGCCTGTGGCTCCCTCCCCCTCCCTGCTGTGGAGGCATGGCCAGGCAGCTCCGGCACCGCCCCCGGCAGCTCCCATTGGCTGGGGTTCCCAGCCAATGGGCTGTGAGCCCAGTCGCTGCTTGGGCCTCTCCTGGGAGCTGCCGCTGAGGTGAGAGCGCCCGGCATTGTGACGCAGGGACCCCCAAAGCACAGGGCCTGGGGCCCAAACATTGGTGGAGCTGGACCCAGCTTCAGGATTATTGGTGGAGCGTGGGCCCCACGGGCCCATAGAACTCGCCGCCTATGTCTGCAGTTACATACCCCGTCCACCCTGCTTCCACCACTTCCAACACACGTTTAAAAATAAAATACATGTTCCACTGTAACTTTACAAAGGTTTCTTTATTGATGACTTTTCGTTAAACGGTTGAAACTGGGAAGCAGACTGTGCTGGGTAGGGTGTGCAGTGATGTAAAGACCGCCTCTAAACTCGAGGAATGACAGGCTCCTGCTCCCAGAGCGGTCTGCAGTGCCGGACTGGTTGTTTCAATGGAGCCTGCCAACCCTCCTTTTTGGGACTCTGTGTGCGGGGTCTATGTGGCCTTGTGGCGCGGGAGGATGGGTACAGATTCCTCTGCTGCGTGGCTCTGTGGTCCAGGACAGGGACCGTTGCATGAGATCTGTAACCCCCCTCCCCCATTACAAAGTCACGTACCCCCCCACCCACATAGTACCTGCAAACCACCTCCCATACCGACCGGGATGCCTACTGAATGCACTGTGTGTGTGACCTGCTGCTGATCCTGCCCCCGTCTCTGTACCCTGCTAAAGGTGACTGTCCTATGCAATACACTACCCCCTAAACCACCCACCGACCCACCCACCCCTTCAAACACAGCCTTGTGTAAAAAACCATGACGGAAACAGTAATTAACAGCAAACTACTTTTAATACTCAACACCACAGTAAGGGAAAGACTTTTCAAAATTTAGTGACATAGAACTTTTGGGTAATTTAGCACTCTGCTGTGGTTCAGTGACAGTTTTCACGGCCCCTGGTGCCCCCCCTTCTTGTTATTTTGGGTGAGGGGGGGATTGGAGTTTGTGGCGGGGGAGGGCGGTTGCAGATACAGTGCAGGGGGGCTCTGTCCTCCTGTCTGCGGTCCTGCAGAACATCGACAAGGCGCCTGAGCGTGTCCGTTTGCTCCCTCATTAGTCCAAGCAGCGTTTGAGTCGCCTGCTGGTCCTCCTGACGCCATCTGTCCTCCCGTTCGCTGTGTGAGCGCTGCTGCTGAGTGAGGTTCTCCCTCCACTGGCTCTGCTGGTCCGCCTGGGCTCTGGAGCAGCCCATAAGTTCAGCAAACATCTCGTCCCTTGTCTTTTTCTTATGCCGCCTAATCTGCGCCAGCCTCTGTGAGGGGCATGGTGGAGCAGGTCGGGATACAGTTGCACCTGTGTGATGGGAAAAAGGGAGTGAATTCCTTACAAAGATACATTTTTTCAACAAAGAAACAGTCTACGCAGTGTCTGTGAACAAGAGCATGCACAGCACCTCTCTCATGCGCACTCACTCAGGGAAAGTTCGATTTCTCTGAATTCTCTTTCATTGCCTGGGGTATTGCACTGCAGATCAGAGAAACGGGGCAGGAAAGAAGAATCCGTGGAGCAGCCACGCATGGTAAGCCAAACACTTTTGGCTGCTTAAAAGTGACTGTACAGCCCTGTCCTCTTGCTGCAGGCAATCCTGACAGCATCAACTCTGCCCCTGTTCAACCCCCTCGTGGCTGTTCCCTGGGAAAGATCCCTATATTCTCCCACTGTGCAGCCTCCACCACGTGGCTGTAAAGTGACGCTTCTTGTTATCCAAAGGAACAGTGAAGCACTACCAATACTAATAGTACACAAATTACTCTAATTACATGCAGGAGTCTGCGCGCGAGATCACCCTGAGGAGAGTCTCACGGACAGAGAGAGAGTGCATGCTGGAGGAAAGCCACCACAAGCCAGGGGCCTATGCTGCCATGCTCGTCAAGGCACTGGTCCCCAAGTACCAGCTGATAGCGTGGCGCGGAAAAGTGTGCTACCTCAGGGCACCCAATAAGCTAGCTCTGCCCAGGAACCTCCTGCATAGGGTTTCCGATTACCTCCAGGAGAGCTTCCTGGAGATCTCAGAGGAAGATGCCTGTTCCATCCCCCTGTATATAGACCTTCTGTTCGCCTAGTGTATTTTCCTGTTCAGTTAAGAAATAAATGTTAACTTATTTAAAGCACTTACAGACTGATCCTTCTCCTGATTCAGGGTCCATGGTAACGGCTGGGGAGGGTTGGTAGGGGATCTCAGTGAGGGTGATGAAGAGATCCTGGCTGTCGGGGAAATCAGCGTTGTAAACACTGTCGACTGCCTCGTCCTCCTCATCTTCCCCGTCCGCGAACATCTCCGAGGAACAGTCCGTCGACAGTATCCCATCCTCAGAGTCCACGCACACTGGTGGGGCAGTGGTGGCAGACCCACCGAGAATGGCATGCAGTGCCTCATAGAAGCGGCATGTCTGGGGTTGGGCTCCGGAGCGTCCGTTTGCCGCTCTGAGTTTTTGGTAGCCTTGTCTCAGCTCTTTGACTTTCACGCGGCACTGCGTTGTATCCCGGCTGTATCCTCTGTCTCTCATGGCTTTGGAGACCTTCTTGTAGAACTTTGCATTCCGTTTGTTGGAGCGCAGCTCCGAAAGCACAGACTCATCACCCCACACAGCAATCAGATCCAAGACTTCCCGGTCAGTCCATGCTGGGGGATCTCTTTCTAGTCTGAGATTGCCTGGACTCCTCTGCTGGAGAGCTCTGCATCGTTGCCTGTGCTGCTGAGCTCGTCCCGATGTCCAGCCAGGACATGAGATTCAAACTGGCCAGACAGGAAAAGGAATTCAATTTTTTCCGGGGCATTTCCTGTGTGGCTGGTCAGAGCATCCAAGCTTGGACTGCTGTCCAGAGCGTCAACAGAGTGGTGCACTGTGGGATAGCTCCCGGAGCTACTAAGGTCGATTTGCATCCACACCTAGCCTAATTCGACATAGCCATGTTGAATTTAGCGCTACTCCTCTTGTCGGGGAGCAGTACAGAAGTCGAACTAAAGAGCCCTCTATGTCGAATTAAATAGCTTCGTAGTGTGGATGGGTGCACGGTTAATTCGATTTAATGCTGCTAAATTCGAATTAAAGTCCTAGTATGGACCAGGCCTGGGAGTCTTGGCATTAAAGCTATGGGGGAGGGGAGGCACTGAATTTTTTATTACAATCCTAACAAAAAGCAAATCAAATTTCCAGAATAAACTTGGGGTGGTAGAAACCTTCAAAGTTTCTGAGATCGACTGTAGTACTTGTATTCAGTAGGGTGATCACTGCTAACATTGATAGCAGTTTTACTCTTTATAGTAAATGTAATGGGATTGTGAACATTTTTACTTTGATTAATGATTCACCAACATTAAAAGCCTGAAAAACACTGCTACAGGTCAACCATGAGTTTGGAGAAGGGACTATGTTCACTCAAAATTGCATTGCATGAGATATTGTTATTAGATGTCTTAAGCAAACTTCAATCTGAAAAAGACTCAGGGGTCACAGTAAATAATCAGCCGAACATGAGCTCCCAGTTCAGTGACGTGGCCAGAAAAGTCTAATGCAATCCTTGGGTGTGAAAACAGGAATACTGAGAAGGAGAAGTGGAGTGTTTTGCCTTTCCATTTGGTGCTGGTGCAACTGCTGTTGGAATCCTGTATCCAGTTCTGGTGTCCACAGTTGGAGAAGGATGCTGATTAATTGGTGAGGGTTCAGAGATGAACCATGAAAATGATTAAAGCTTTGGAAAACATTACTGATTGTGATAGACTGAAGGAGTTCAATATAATTATCTTAACAAAAAGAACTTTAAAAGGTAACTTACTCATAGTCAATAAGTACCTACCTGGGGAACAAATATTTCAGTCTAGCAGAAAAAATGTAGAACAAGATCAAATGACTGAACGAGAAGGCTAGAAAAAATTCAGATTGGAACTAAGGTGCACCTTTAACAGTGAGGGGAATTAACAATTTGAACAACTCACCAAGTGTGGTGGTGGATTCTCCATCACTGGCAATATTTAAATCAAGATGGGATGTTTTCCTAAAAGATAGGATCTTGTTAAAAGAAATTATTTTGAGGAAGATCAATGGCAGGAGTTATACAGGCAATGAGACTACATGAACTCATTGGTCCCTTCCATCAGAGGAATCTATAATGGAATTACATTGCAAAACAAATACATATGCTTCTGGGTGCTCAGAGACACAGAGGCTTGGATGCCTGGATGTCATGCTCTTCTTTTCACTGTTAGCTTTTTTGACTGCTGCTGCACAAAGATGGCAAAGTTCACAAATGAGTCAAGATTACATAAGATAGTTAAGTCGATTACATAAGATAGTTACAAAAGGATCTGACAAAACAGGGTGATTGGGAAATAAAATGGCCGATGAAATTCAGTGTTGAGAAATGCAAAATAATGTATATGAGAAAACAATCACAACTTCACATGCAAAATGATAGGGTCTAAATTAGTTATCACTCAAGAAAGAGATCTTGGATAGACTCATTGTGGATAGTTCTCTGAAAACATCTACTCAATGTGCAGCGGCAGTCAAAAAAGTGACCAGAATGTTGGGAATCATTACCAAAAGGATAGATAATAAGATTGCAAATAACATAATGCGACTATATAAATACTTCGTTTCTGCGTTGGGGCGACCAGAACTGCCCATAGTGCTCTAGGAGTGGGAATATTATGTATTAGAAATGGAAAAGGTACAGAGAAAGGTAATAAAATAATCAGGGGTATGGAACAGCTTCCATATGAGGAGAGATTAAAAAGACTGGGACTCTTCAGCTTGGAAAAGAGATGACTATGGGGGGATATGAGAGAGGCCTAGAAAGTCATGAATGGTGTGGAGAAAGTGAATAAGGAAGTGCTATTTACCTGCTCATGGAACATAAGAACCAGGGTTCACCTGTTGAAATTAATAGGCATCCAGTTTCAAACAAAGAAAGGAAGTATTTCCTCACACAACACTCAGTCATCCTGCGGAACTCGTTGCCGGGGATGTTGTGAAGGCCAAAAGTATAACTGGGGGCTGGTCAATACTTACCGCGCGGGTTGACGCGGTGAGTTTGACTTCTCGGAGTTCGAACTATCGCGTCTGATCTAGACACGATAGTTCGAACTCTGGAAGCGCCGCGGTCGACTCCGGTACTCCACCACTGCAAACGGCGGTGGTGGAGTCGACGGGGGAGCCGCGGAGTTCGACCCCGCCGCGTCTGGACGGGTAAGTGGTTCGAATTAGGGTATTTCGAATTCAGCTACGTTATTCACGTAGCTGAATTTGCGTACCCTAATTCGAACCCCCTTTTAGGTGTGGACCAGGCTTGGGTTAAGAAATGTTTTAGGTAAGTTCCTGGAGGATAGGTCCATCAAGGGCTATTAACCAAGATGGTCAGGGATGCAATCCCATGCTCTGCGTGTCTGAGCCTCTGATGGCCAGATGCTGGGAGTGAATGACAGGGTATGGGTCACCCAATAAGAGCCCTGTTTTGTTCATTCTCTATGAATCACCTGGCTTTAGCCACTGTCAGAAGACAGTATACTGGGCTAGATGGACAATTGATTTGACCCAGTATGGTTGTTCTTATGACAACAAATTACAGGATTAATGGAGGAGTTAGGTAAAATCATGTCATATATTATGTACAAAGTGGGGCTCGAAGATCACAAGGGTTCCACCTGGCTTTAAAATCTATGAATACACGAAAATGCCATTCACTTATTTTCATATTTACTCTTTCTACAGACAAGGC
>SCPV02091815.1:0-10838 GCA_004028625.2 Cuora amboinensis | reverse complement strand
GGATCTTGATCAGGGGTCACTCACTGTAACTGATTTTTAACCCTTAAACTCTCCAATATCAAAATTAAATTTTAACAAGCATGTGGTTCCGATCTAAAACCCAAATATCACATTCAGGCCTAGGATGACCAGACAGCAAGTGTGAAAAATCAGGAGAGGAGGTGGGGGGTAATAGGTACCTATATAAGAAAAAGCCCCCAAAATCAGGACTGTCCCTATAAAATCAGAACATCTGCTCAACCTATTCCGCGTGTAGCAGCATAACTGGGACCTCAATATTGCGACTCGAACTTCCCCTGATGAACTCTAAGCAGATCTGAGATGATGGAATCAGGACCCAAGGGTCTTTTATACAATATCACGTCCTCTTGGACAAGGTGTCCAGCCCTGGTTGGGGCCGTATCCCCAGGGCTTCCTCCCTGGAGACACCATCTTCCTGGAGCCTCCCCAGGCTCAGTCATTACTCAGCATCACAGTGTGAGAGGGAGCCCAGGTTGGTTAGCCAGAGGGCTCAGAAGTGCCCCAGATCCAGGTTGTACCCCAGGGAACCCATCACAGTGGCTGGGAGTTAGAACTCCTGGGTTTTGTCCCCAGCTAGGGGGGTTTAGTGGGTTGGAGCAGTGGCTGGGAGTCAGAACTCCTGGGTTCTATTCTTGGTTCTGCCCCTGGGGGATGGAGACCCTCATCTCACTCCGAGGGCTCAGCAGCTCCTCAGAGGTTTTGAGATCCCAGCTGGCCGGTGCTAGAACAGGGCCAAGCCTCATCCCTTCAACAGGGTCTCTCAGAGCACAGGGGTCGTGGTCCTTCTAAATATGACCCAGCAGCAGCCCCATTTCAGAGATTCATAGACTCTAGGACTGGAAGGGACCTCGAGAGGTCATCGAGTCCAGTCCCCTGCCCTCATGGCAGGACCAAATACTGTCTAGACCATCCCTGACAGACATTTATCTAACCTGCTCTTAAATATCTCCAGAGATGGAGATTCCACAACCTCCCTAGGCAATTTATTCCAGTGTTTAACCACCCTGACAGTTAGGAACTTTTTCCTAATGTCCAACCTAGACCTCCCTTTCTGCAATTTAAGCCCATTGCTTCTTGGCCTGTGGCTGGGGAGTCTCTGAGGCTGGACAGGGGGTTAAAAGGAACAGGCACCACCACACACACACCCCATTGTAACCAGCGCTGGGGCTGCGCTTTCGCAATTTCCAGAGAAAGGGGAAGTTTCTCTGCTGCAGACAGACAACAAAGTGAAAGGCTCCCAGGGGAAAAATGGTGCATGGAGCCAGAACCCCCGAGTCCTGACACTCAGCCCCCTGCTCTAACCACTAGACGCCATACCCCTCCCCCAGCTGGGGTTAAAAACCAGAAGTCCTGATTCTCAGTCATTGTAACCACTAGATCCTATTGCTATCAAACCAGGAAGTGTGTTCGTAGCCTTTAAAGGCAACATACTATCTCAGTTCCCTTTCCTCCCCTGAGCCACCAGCCACTCACAGCGCCTAGGGCTCCTGCCACACATGTAGATAAATATGATTCCTCGATACCTGCCCCAACCTCCGTGCTCTCCCGTTAGTGTCAGCGGTGGGATCAGACCGGAGTCCCAGCTGCTAACCCAGGCCCAGGGCCGAGGTAAGAGCCGCTTCTCTTGTTTTGGGGCAAAAAGTCAGATAGGGGGAGAATGATTCTTCACATCTCTGAATCACTGAAAGGAGATTAAACGGTGAGAGTTTCTTATGGGAGGGGCCCCGGCTGAGATTAAAATAGACAATAGGTAGGAGAGAAAACTGAGGCACAGGGAGGAGCAGTGAATGACCCGCTATTTTATGGTGGGTCCATGACAGATCTAGGAGTAGAACGTTCTCAGAGCAGTCGGGTAACATCAGACACTGGCTCTGCCTGGGCTGTGGTCACAGTCACACACACAGATGGGACCCAATAAACAATCCAGCTATCGGAGAGGAAGCAGCCGAGGAAGCGCTGGGGGTGCAGAGCTGCAGGATGGGCCGGGGGGCTCTGTAGGGGGCTCTCCCCTCGCAGTCAGGGCTGATCTCTGCTTCTCGGGCTTTGCTGTTCCCAGCTGAGACACTGAACCCCGACCCTGCCCCTTGGGCCTGTGATACCCTTCCCCACATGGCTCTATCCCAAGGGGTCAGGATGCCCCCTTGGGATCCCTGCCACACCCCAAATTGATTTGTTCCATTTCACCTCCCTGACTCTCCCTGCACATGTCAGCTCCATATAGGAACAGTCCTTCGGTCCTGCCCTGAACCTGCCCTCCGCGTTGCTGTGAGCTGCCAAACAGCCACACGCCCCTCTCTAGAGGTGGCTGCATTTCACCCCTGAGGCCATGAGCTCTGCACACATGGCCCACAAAGCACACGGGGATAAAAATGCAAGCAATCCTTGCTCCGTTGGGCCAATCTCTGGGCTTTACTCCCTCCTGGTTAGGAAATTATTTTACGAAGGGCTCTAGGTGTAAAATCCCTGGTCACGAAGCCGATCCTGTGGCCGGACGCCATCGCCCGGCGCAGACGAGCTGTCACCCGGAAATGCTGCAGGTGACTCATTCCCGGCCCCTGTCCCCCCCCAGGCCGGCTGAGCGCTCTGTGCTGGACGGAGATGGCCTTGGTGCTGGTCGCTGCCTTCTGCCTTCTGAGCGGTGAGTAATTCACACAGACGCGAAGCGCTGCCGCCCAGGGGGCCGGTGGGGGCCGTTTCCCAGCCCTGGGAGTGCGTCTACACTGCCAGGAGGGGGCTCGGAACCGGGCTCCAGCGCAGGGACGTCCCAGCCACACGCGCCAGCGGCGCCAGTTCAAGCCTAGGGGGCGTCTGGCCTTGACCAGGAATTAAAGATTAATCTGTAATTAAAGACTGTCATGTGATCAAACCTTTAGGACTTTGTCCAATCAAAGTTGGCCACCCAGCCTGACCCCTTGCCAGTGGGGCTTCTCCTGCAGTCAGGGCCTCTGGCCCAAGGGTTAGAGACACAGCTATGGAGGGGGGGCTGAACTGAGAGGGGATGAGGGGTGCACTGAGGGGTGATATGGGGGGCTAAATTGAGGGAGTTGAGGGGTGCACTGAGGGGGCTGCACTGAAGGGGGTGGCCAGGGGAGCTGAGTGGATTTGGATTTTAAAGCCCCTGGTTTGGGGGGCTGAGCTGATGCTGGCCTCTCCTGGTGAGATCTGTGCAGCAGCCCAGCCTGCGGGGCGGGTTCCCCAACTCGCTGGGGCCGGGCGCCGGTCTGATCCCCGATTCCTGTCCCCAGCAGGTGCCTACGCCCAGGAGTGGGGTGTAACACTCGCACCAGGGCCTGTTGAACGATGGGCCGGCTCCTGCGTGACCATCCCCTGCTCCTTCACCTACCCCGCAGGGTGGACGGTCAGGGCCGTGAGCTGGACACGGGACAGGAATCAAACCGTGTATCGCTCGGACGAGGCTCGTGTCCAAGCTGACTTCAAGGAGCGCGTCCGCTACCTGGGGGACCTGCAGCACAACTGCTTCCTGTGAGTGGTGGGGCTGCGCCCCAGCGATCAGGGCACCTACCGCTTCCGGTTCTACGCAGTGGGCGATGGCAGGAGTGACGTATGGACGGGTCAGCCAGGACAGCAGCTCAATGTCTCTGGTAACCAGGCTCTGTCCAGCAGCCCCGGGTCTCTCTCTCACACACACACACACACACACCCTTTCTGCCTTGCTCTGCAATCCAAGTGGTTAGAGCTGGGAGCCAGGACTCCTGGGTTCTCTCCCCAGCTCTAGGGGAAGTCGGGGATAGTGGTTAGAGCAGGGGGGACTTGTGGGTCAGACTCCTGGGCTGTGTTGTCAGACCCGTGTCCCCGTCACTCTGTCTAACCCTTGGCCTGTGCTGAAGAGCCGCTGAGACTGACCCTGCAGCCAGCGTAATGCAGCAGGTGTGAGGGGCTCTCAGGGGGAGCCCGATAGTGGGACTAGGACCCTGCAGGACCCACCAGCAGAATAGCGAGAGCAGGTAAAATGTGCTTTGTTGGGGGTGGGTTCAGGTGGGCAATAACCAAGGCTGCGGGAATTGGTGGGAAAACACTAAATCTCATAAATGTACCAAGAGTCGCCTACTGTTAAATAGTAAAATTGTTAAATAGTATGTTTGAGCTTCTCTTTCCTCTCCATGTTTCTCTCCCTCGCTCCAAACCTGGGGAAATGCACCGGCCCAAGGCTGGTCAGAGACGCGTTCGGTGATAACAGGAGTTACAGTGTGTTTGTACCTGGCTCAAGCAAGATTTGTTTGATTCTTTTAGTGGTAAAAATTGGGTCTGAATTCCGTTGGTATCGATCATATCTTCACCCACCGGTTTCTGTCTGTCGGTCGGTTGGTTTTTAGCAGCGTGGGGGAATCTGTCTCTCTTGCGGGATTTGTGGGATCGAAGGTTTTTGTGGCTGGGAGGGGGATGAAAATGCAAAAACCAAAGCCGGGCACTTGAATAACAGGAACGGGACACAATTCAAAACAGTCCCGCTTAGGGCTCTGGTCTGAGGCCCGATGTGTGGTGCCCCCACTGGCGGCTGCCCCCCTCCGGGCAGACCCAGCGCTCCCCGTGTCTCAGGCCAACTTTTGCTGCTCGCCCCCATTGCCCCGAGCCCTCATTGCCCCTGGCAGCCGAGCTCCCAGGCTGGGCCGCGCCCGCCCCCGAGGGGCTGCTCCCCGCTCTGCAGCCAGGCCGTGGCCCCTGGGAGGTGCCAGCCCCAGGGCCCAGCAGGGTTCAATGGCTCCCGACCCCTCCTCTCCTCGCAGCCCATCCGTGCCAGCCCTCCCTGGGGCACCGAACGAAACCGGGACGCTCCCTCACTTGCTCCGTGGGGGCCGCCTGCCCCCATCGCCCCTCCTGGTACGACCGAGATGACGCACGGCGGAGCCCAGAGCAAACCCCGGGCAAGGCTGAGCCGACGGAGCTGCGAATATCCCCGTCCCAGATGGCCCCCGGCGCGGCGCTGAGATGCCAGGTGGATGGATACAGGGATGAGTGTGACTCTGCCCAATCCCAGCCCCTGGGGACAGGTGAGCTCTGCTGCTAGACATGGCATGGGTAGAGCGGGGGGGGGCTGGGAGCCAGGACGCCTGGGTTCTATCCCTGACCGGGGGAGGGGAGTGGGGACTAGTGGTTAGAGTGGGGGAGCCGGGAATCAGGATTCTTGGCTTCTATCCCCAGTTCTTGGATGGGGGTGGTCTAGGGGTTAAAGTGGGTGAGACTCAGTGCCAGGACTACTGGGTTTTTCTGCAACTCTGGGAGGAGAGTGGGTCGGTGGGTGAAAGCAGCGGGGTCTGGAATCAGGACTCCTGGGTTCTATTCCCTGAAAAAATCTGTCATCTGGCTCCAGCAACTATTCTTCCCCATGGGACTGGACAGGGAGGGACCTGCCCCTTTGCTCAGACCCGGCGCCCCGCTGACGAACTCTCACCCGACTCTCGCCCTCAGTCGCCCCCAACGTGCCCAGGGTCGAGGTTTCGTGGCCGGCAGGGAAGGCAGCGCTAAGGGAAGACGACAATTTTACCCTGCGCTGCCGGGCTGCTGCCCTGTGGCCTGTCGCCAGGTACGTCTGGTCCCGCGGGGACGTGTGGCTGCCAGAAGCCGGGCAGGATTTACGTGTTGACAAGGCAGCCGTCTCTGACGGAGGGAGCTACGCGTGTGGGGTCTGGGTCTCCGGCCCCGGCTGGGGTATCTGAGCCTCTCTGCGAGGGAATTGGTCGAAGTTCAGCGTAAGCAGCGAGGGCTGGCGAGAGCCTCCTCCCTCACAGCCCCGATACGCCCCACGTGGCCTCCTGGAGGAGCAGCCCCGCGTGCCCCCACCTCATCCCCCTGCTTCACCCCACCCACCTCATCCACCTGCTTCGCCCCCCCCCCCCCAGGAGTCCCAGCCTTATATTCCACCCCTGCCTCCTAATAAACAGGTTTGGTCAACCCCAGTGCTGCTCCTCTGGGCTCCCATGGCTGGGCCCAGCAGCAACAAACTCAGTTTGTGTCCCCCGCACAGCTGCCCTGGGCCCCCAGCCCCCTCCAGGCCACTGCCCATCCCCCTACCTGACCTGGGACCCCATTCCACACTGAGCTGGGCCCTGTCCCCTCCCACCTTCCTGGGTGTCCAGCCGCCTCTGTGCCAGGCCCTGCCCCTCCCTCTGCCTTGTGTCCCCAGACCCCTCTGGGACAGTCTCTGCCCCCCCACCTCCCCCCATCACCATCACTGTGCGGTGTAAGTGCCGGGGACATGTGAAAAGAGACCTCCAGGGTGGGGGAGGGGCTGGGGTTGCGCCTTTGTGCCGCAGGCCCAGTGCGGGAGGGTCGTCGTGGCGATCGCGGTGGATCACGAGCTCACCAGGAGCTCCCAGCGCCGCGGTGGCCAGCAGGGCTAGCGCGATCCCAGGGTGCATGTACAGGGCAATCTGGAATCGAGCAGAGAGGGGATTTTCCCTCTGGATCTGGCCCTGGTGCGACCGCGGCCGGGGTCCTGTGCCCAGTTCTGGGGCCCGCACTCCCAGGAGGTGCTGATCAGCTGGGGAGGGGTCAGAGAGGAGCCAGGAGATGGAGTCAGGGGCTGGAAAACCAGCCCTGGGGTGAGAGACTCCAGGACTCCGTGTGTTTAGCTGAACCAGGGGAAGGGGAAGGGGAAGGGGGGACGTGAGCCCCGTCTGGCAGATCCTACGCGCAGAAGAGAACGTTGATCATGGGCCCGGCGGCCGAGCAGACAGAGACCCAGGGGCTGGAAGCTGAAGCTAGACAAATTCAGCCTGGCAATAAGGTGCAAATGTTGAACAGGGAGGAGAATTTGCCATGAAACAACGATCTCAGGACGTGGTGGATTCTGCGTCCCGGGGGATGTTTAAATCACGCTGGGATGTTTTGCTAAAGGATCTGCTCTCGTTCCAATGGGAATAAATTCAGGGGGGTCCTGGGGCCTGTGTCACCCAGCTGGTCCTTCTGCCTTAGATTCTATGGCTCATCCTTCCCTGTGCCCATCGCTGCCTTTGCCAGAGGTCTCGGGGAGGCTGACTGTGAGATT
The DNA here is from genome assembly GCA_004028625.2 of Cuora amboinensis. NCBI lineage: Eukaryota > Metazoa > Chordata > Testudines > Geoemydidae > Cuora > Cuora amboinensis. The sequence goes on along the minus strand of SCPV02091815.1, from coordinate 3,811 downwards.
TAGGGGGACTAACTCAGGGGGAGTGAACTAATGGGATGCAGAGGACGGACTAGACTGAAGGGAGGCTGGCAGATGTGTGGAAGGGGGTTGGTCTGGACTGATGGGAGAAGTCCGGGGGACAGAAGAAATTCAGGGGCTGGGGTGATTAATTGCTGGGCAGGGGACAGGCTGATGTTGGGGGAGGCATCTCCAAACTCCCCTTCCCCATTTCACAGGGGAGCACTGACCAGGCTCATTGTCACCCCCACGCCGGGAGAGGGCCGGGGGCTCAGACAGCCCCTCAACACAACATTCCCGATTGTGTTTTAAAGCCCCTGGTTTGGGGCTGAGCTGATGCTGGCCTCTCCCGGTGGGATCTGTGTGGCAGCCCAGCCTGCGGGGCGGGTTCCCCAACTCGCTGGGGCCGGGCGCCGGTCTGACCCCCGATTCCTGTCCCCAGCAGGTGCCTACGCCCAGCAGTGGAAAGTGACACTCACACCAGGGCCCGTTGAAAGATGGGCTGGCTCCTGCGTGACCATCCCCTGCTCCTTCACCTACCCCGCAGGGTGGACGGTCAGTGCCGTGATCTGGACACGGGACGGGAATCAAATCGTGTATCACTCGGACGAGGCTCGTTTCCACGCTGACTTCGAGGGGCGCGTCTGCTACCTGGGGGACCTGAAGCACAACTGCTCCCTGCGGGTGGCGGGGCTGCGCCCCAGCGATCAGGGCACCTACCGCTTTTGGTTCTACACACCAGGCAATGGCAGGAGCGACGTATGGATGGGTCAGCCAGAACAGTGGCTCAGTGTCTCTGGTAACCAGGCTCTGTCCAGCACCCCCTGTTCAAGCAGGGAGCTTGTTTAACCTCAGAGAGGGCACCATGTGTGCACACACAGAGCAGGGCTTGTCCCCTCCAGCAGGGGGCAGCAGGGACACGCACACACCCCATCTCTGCCTCGTTCTGAAGTCCAAGTGGTTAGAGCTGGGAGCCAGGACTCCTGGGTTCTCTCCCCAGCTCTAGGGGAAGGGGGGGATAGTGGTTAGAGCAGGGGGGACTTGTGGGTCAGACTCCTGGGCTGTGTTGTCAGACCCGCGTCCCCGTCACTCTGTCTAACCCTTGGCCTGTGCAGAAGAGCCGCTGAGACTGACCCTGCAGCCAGCGTAATGCAGCAGCCGTGAGGGGCTCTCGGGGGGAGTCCGATAGTGGGACTGGGACCCTGCAGGACCCCCCGGCAGAACAGCAGGAGCAGGTAAAATGTGCTTAGTGGTGGGTGGGTTCAGGTGGGCAAAAAAACAGGCTGCGGGAATTGGCTGGAAAACACTAAATCTCATAAATGTGCCAAGAGTCTCCTATTGGGGAAATTGCAAAATATTTTGTTTGAGTTTCTCCTGCCTCTCCATGTTTCTCTCCCTCGCTCCAAACCTGGGGAAATGTACCAGTCCAAGGCAGGTCAGAGATGCGTTCTGTGATAACAGGAGTTACAATGTGTTTGTACCTGGCTCAAGCAAGATTTGTTTGATTCTTTTGGTGGTAAAAATTGTGTCTGAATTCCGTTGGTATCGATCATATCTTCACCCACCGGTTTATCTCTTTTGCACGATTGTTTTTTTAGCAGCGTGGGGGAAATGTCTCTCTCTTGTGGGATTTGCGGGATCGAAGGTTTTTGTAGCTGGGAGGGGGATGAAAATGCAAAAACCAAAGCCGGGCACTTGAATAACAGGAATGGGACAGAATTCAAAACAGTCCCGCTTAGGGCTCTGGTCTGAGGCCTGATGTGTGGTGCCCCCCACAGGCGGCTGCGCCCTCCCCCCTCCGGGCAGACCCAGCGCTCCCTGTGTCTCAGGTCAACTTTTGCTGCTCTCCCCCATTGCCAGGAGCCCTCATTGCCCCTGGCAGCCGAGCTCCCAGGCTGGGTCGCGCCCGCCCCCTGGGGGCTGCTCCCAGCTCTGCAGCCAGGCCACGGCCCCTGGGAGGTGCCAGCCCCACGGTCCAGCAGGGTTCAATGGCTCCTCACCCCCTCCTCTCCTCATAGCCCATCCGTGCCGGCCCTCCCTGGGTCTCCGACTGGAACCGGGACCCTCCCTCAACTGCTCCGTAGGGGCCAACTGCTCCCATCGCCCCTCCTGGTATGACCGAGATGGTGCACGGCAGAGCCCAGGGCAAACCCCGGGTGGGGCTGGGCTGACCGAGCTGCGAATATCCCCGTCCCAGCTGGACCCCGGCGCGGCGCTGAGATGCCAGGTGGATGGATACAGGGATGAGTGTGACTCTGCCCAATCCCAGCCCCTGGGGACAGGTGAGCTCTGCTGCTAGACATGGCATGGGTAGAGCGGGGGGGTCTGGGAATCAGGACTCCTGGGTTCTATTCCCTTAAAAACTGTCATCTGGCTCTAGCAAATATTCTTGCCCCGTGGGACTGGATGGGGAGGGACCTGCCCCTTCGTTCAGTCCCAGGGCCCCGCTGACGAACTCTCACCCGACTCTCACCCTCAGTCGCCCCCAACGTGTCCAGGGTCGAGGTTCCGTGGCCGGCAGGGAAGGCAGCGCTATGGGAAGATGACAATTTTACGCTGCGCTGCCAGGCTGCTGCCCTGCAGCCCATCGCCAGGTACGTCTGGTTCCGTGGGGACGTGTGGCTGCCAGAAGCCGGGCAGGATTTACGTGTTCACAATACAGCCGACTCTGACGGAGGGAGCTACGCGTGCGGGGTCTGGGTCTCTGGCCCCGGCTGGGGGTATCTGAGCCTCTCTGCGAGGGAATCGGTCGAAGTTCAGCGTAAGCATAGAGGGGTGATGAGAGCCTCCTCCCTCGCAGCCCTTGATATGCCCCACATGTGGCCTCCTGGAACAGCCCCGCGTGCCCCCACCTCGTCCCCCTGCTTCGCCCCACCCACCTCGGCTGCCGGGCTTCAAATTCCACTCGCACCCAGTATTCACCACATTTCGTAATCCCCAGTGCTGCTGTCTCTGGGGTGGGCCCCCTGTTCCTCGGCATCACTGGGCCCAGCAGCGAGAAATTCAGTTTGTTTCCCCCCCACAGCCGCCCTGGGCCCACAACCCCCTCCAGGCCAGGCCCTGCCCATCCCCCCACCTGACCCAGGGTCTCATCCCCCACTGGGCCAGGCCTTGCCCCTCCATCTACCTTGTGCCCCCAGACCCTTGGGGGGCAGCCTCTGCCCCCTCCTCTGCCCCAGATCCCCAGTCCCGTATGGGCCAGGCCTGTAACCTCCTCACCTGCCCCAGGCCCCCAGCTCTCTCTGGGCCAGGCCCTATCCCAACCCACCCACCTGTCTTGAGCCCCCAGATCCCTCTGGGGGACCCCTTCCCCTTATTCCCATGATGCCTTCCCTGCTCTGGCCCCTGGAGCCACATGGGCCAGGCCCTGCCCCTCACCCCCTGCCCTGGAACCCTTCCCCCCTTTGGGCCAGGTCCCCCCCACTCTGTCTCTCTCCATTCACGCCCCGTGTCTCCGTCTCGCCCCCCAGACGCCCCCACAGGTGTCCGTGTTACGGCAGCGCCGGGCACCAGCCCGCGGGAAGGGGAATCGGTGACACTAATGTGCAGTTACACCAGCAGCCTCCCCACCCCCACCTCCTACGCCTGGTACCGGGGGGATTCACTTTGCTCCTGCAGCAGATCAGTGGAACTGGCTGAGGTTGCTGTGGCGTGGGAAGGATACAATCCCATGCTACAGCTCCCAAGACTGAGCTTTTGACCCAGTGATTTTCTCTTAGTTCCCTTTCTGCCAGCTTGTGTTAGGTCCTACATCCTTCCTCCACCATAGATGTGTCCTCATCATACAGCTGGGGGAGCTGCCCCACCCCAGAAG
>SCPV02091704.1:0-10703 GCA_004028625.2 Cuora amboinensis | reverse complement strand
TCTCTTGCTTGGTCTGCAGACTGGATACACAAAGTACTGCTGTTTTCTCTGCGAATGGGATAGTCGTGCAAGAGATTCCCACTACATCAAGAAAGATTGGCCACTCCGACAGTCATTGGAGCCTGGGAGGAAAAGTGTTCAGCATCCACCACTTGTTGAATCAAGGAAGATTTTGTTACCACCCTTACACATCAAGCTGGGTCTGATAAAGAACTTTGTCAAGGCCATTGACAAAACACAAGCAGCTTTCAAGTATCTCCATGGAAAATTTCCAAGGTTAAGTGAAGCTAAGATAAAGGAAGGTGTCTTTGTTGGTCCTCAGATTCGTGAACTTCTTCGAGATGATGCATTTGACCATGCACTGCATGGCAAGGAAAAGACGGCATGGAAAGCCTTCCAGTTAGTGGCAATAAATTTTCTCGGAAACAACAAGGCAGACAACTACAGGTTGTTGGTGGAAAACCTCCTCAAGGCATACAAAAGCCTTGGTTGCAACATGTCACTAAAGATACATTTTTTGCACTCTCATCTAGATTTTTTTTCCACCGAACTGCGGAGCACGGCGAGCGATTTCACCAGGACATTGCAACAATGGAGAAACACTATCAGGGCAAATGGAGCCTATCAATGCTTGCAGACTATTGCTGGACAGTGACAAGAGATGCTCCATTTAATGAATACAAGAGACAAGCCAAGAAGTGCCAAGTAGACACTGAATAGGACTAAACTATGTACATAATAGTTTTTTGCCTTTTGTTTCATAATAAATTTTAGTTAGATAACCCTTTTGCTAATTTTTAAAGTGTTACATAAACAGGACAGGTGAAATATCATGTAAAGCAACCATAAACACATGAAAAGACCTAGGTTTACAATTTATGATTAAAACTCTACTATCTACACAATATACATAGACATAAAATGTAAAAACTTACATAACTTAGAAACAGTAGCCAGTTGTTTTAATTGTTATATTTGAATTCAGCACATCAAAATACATAATAAATAGCACATTTTATCTCTGAAGCAGACGACTTCTCAAAAATTGTAGACCAGTGTTACCTATGGAGGTTGTAGAATTTCCATTGTTGTCTAACTTGCTCTTAAAAGGTTCCAAACGCTTGTCAGGGATGGACTAAATAATACTTAGCCCTGCCTCAGTGCCAAGGACTGGACTAGATGACCTATTGAGGTACCTTCCAGTCCTATATTTCTAAGGCCTGGTCTACACTATGCATTTAAACCGATTTTAGGAGCATTAAACCGATTTAACGCCACACCCGTCCACACTAAGAGGCCTTTAAACTGGTTTCTGTACTCCTCCCCAACGAGAGGAGTAGCGCTAATATCGGTATTACCATATCGGATTAGGGTTAGTGTGGCCGCAAATCGACGGTATTGGCCTCCAGGCGGTATCCCACAGTGCACCACTGTGACCGCTCTGGACAGCAATCTGAACTCGGATGCAGTGGCCAGGTAGACAGGAAAAGCTCCACGAACTTTTGAATATCATTTCCTGTTTGCCCAGCGTGAAGCTCCAATCAGCATGGGTGGCGATGCAGTCCCAAATCCAAAAAGAGCTCCAGCATGGACCGTACGGATGTGATCGCTGTATGGCAGACAAATCTGTTCTATCAGAGCTCCATTACAGAAGACGAAATTTCAAAGCATTTTTAAAAAATCTCCAGACAGAGGCCACAGCAGGGACACAGCACACTGCTGCGTGACAAGCGTAACGGAAAGCCAAAGAATCAAATGGACGCTCATGGAGGGAGGGAGGGGGGACTGAGGACTCAAGCTATCCCACAGTTCCTGCAGTCCCCGAAAAGCATTTGCATTCTTGGCTGAGCTCCCAATGCCTGTAGGGTCAAACACATTGTCCGGGGTGGTTCAGGGCATAGCTCGTCAATTTACCCCCCACCCCCAGAAGGAAAAGGGAAAAAAAATCATCACTTGACTCTTAAATGTCACCCTATGTGTACTGAATGCTGCTGGTAGACGCGATGCTGCGGCAGTGAACTGCAGCATCCTCGCCCCCCTCCTTGGTGGCTGATGGTACAATATGACTGATATTCATAGTCATCATCAGCCTTGTGGCAGATGGTACAGTGCAGAAGGACTGGTATCCATCCTCATCATCAGCCCATGAGTGCTACTGCTTCCCAGTAGATGGTACAGAACGGCTGGTAACCATCTTCATCATAGCAACAGGGGGCTGAGCTCCATCAGCCCCCGCCCTTCATGTGTAAAGAAAAGATTCTGTTCTGCCTGGACTATCATAGCAGCGGGATGCTGCCTTCCCCTCATTTTATCTCAGTAACATGTCACTGTTTCTTATTCCTGCATTCTTTATTACTTCATCACACAAATGGGGGGACGCTGCAATGGTAGCCCAGGAAGGCTGGGGGAGGAGGGAAGCAACAGGTGGGGTTGTTGCAGGGGCACCCCCTGTGAATGGCATGCAGCTCATCATTTCTGCGGGATCTGACACAGAGCGGCTGTGCTCTCTGGTTCTCTGATACACTGGTTCTCTAGTACACTTGCCCCATACTCTAGGCAGGACTGATTCTATTTTTAGATACCATAAAGGAGGGTTTGACTCGGGTAGTCATTCCCATTTTTGTCTTTTGCGCCCCCGGCTGACCTCAGCCAGGGGCACCCATGACAGCAGCAGACAGTACAATACAGAAGGACTGGTAACCGTCATCTCATTGCCAATTTACAATGGCAGCCGACGGTACAGAATGGCTGATAACCATCTCTGCTATCATGCAAAAGCAAATGAATGCTGCTGTGTAGCGCTGCTGAATTGCCTCTGTCAGTGGCATCTAGTACACATACGGTGACAGTGACAAAAGGCAAAACAGGCTCCATGGTTGCCATGCTATGGCGTCTGCCAGGGCAATCCAGGGAAAAAGGGCGCGAAATGATTGTCTGCCGTTGCTTTCCCAGAGGAAGGAGTGTCTGACGACATTTACCCAGAACCACCCGCGACAATGATTTTTGCCCCATCAGGCACTGGAATCTCAACCCAGAATTCCAAGGGGCGGGGGAGACTGTGGGAACTATGGGATAGCTACGGAATAGCTACCCACAGTGCAACGCTCCAGAAATCGATGCTAGCCTCGGACCGTGGACGCACACCACCGAATTAATGTGCTTAGTGTGGCCGCGTGCACTCGACTTTATACAATCTGTTTTACTAAACCGGTTTATGTAAAATCGGAATAATCCCGTAGTGTAGACGTACCCTATGATTCTAATGTGTGCTTAGTCCTCCCAACTTGTTTTAAACAATAGGTTGGCCTTTGTTACCACACCAGGGTTAGTGGGATGTGTATAGACCACATCCCAGATTTAAACACTGCTAATTTTTCTTCTGAACACTACTAGCTATGTTTACTACATTCTGATATAGGGGTTAATTTTGTATAAAAGACAGAGAAAAATCCATTTGAGCCCCAATCTCACATTGGAATTATCTAGTACAAATGTCTGCACATTTACAGGGGTCCATATGAGTGGATCCCAATGAAGAATCAGAGCTTTGGTGTTTATAAATATTGAACTATATTGATAAAACAAAATCAAACTATTAACTTAAAAGAACAAAGGAAAATGTTCTTAATTTAATGCTATAAAAGGAGCACACACTCTACAAGTTATTATTGCATGTCCCAGAACTAGCGATGCACTGATTTACCTATATCAGTGGTTCTCAATCAGGGATACGTACCCCAGGGGTACTCTGAGGTCTTCCAAGGGTACATCAACTCATCTAGATATTTACCTAGCTTTACAACAGACTACATAAAATGCATTAGCGAAATCAGTACAAACTTAAATTTCATAGATAATTTGTTTATACTGTCCTGTATACTATACACTGAAATATCAGTACAATATTTATATTCCAATTGATTTATTTTATAAATTACATGGTAAAAATGAGAAAGTCAGCAATTTTTCAGTAATAGTGTGCTGTGACACTTGTATTTTTATGTCTGATTTTGTAATTTAAGTGAGGTGAAACTTGGGGTACACAAGACAAATCAGGCTCTTGAAAGGGGTACAGTAGTCTGGAAAGGTTGAAAGCCTCTGGCTTATATAATTTTATAATGAAATAAATAATCCAATAATTAAATATTTGCTATTTGTTTGTAGTTAATTTCACAAGAATGATTTTCACATCAATTCCATGTGTTGAGCAATTTGGTTACTGAATGGTCCCTGGCTAGTATGACAAGTATAAAAGAGGGAGTTGGACGAGAAGTTCCTCAGTTTTAATCCCTACCTGATACTGAATCCAACTACACCCTTGGACAAGTCAGTTAATACCTTCGTTTCTCCATCCCTAGAACAGGGAAAATACTTATTTCCATATCACTCATTTATGTTTGCAAAGCATCAGAAAATGGAGAGAGCTACAACCAGCAGATGGTCTGAGGAAAGATAATGGTTGCTAATTTCATTGAGAGGTTAGTAATACAACTGTCCAGTGACCAGTTGACGACACTGGTATGTTAGTGAATTTGCACAAAGCATGAAAAACACCATCACATATCAGGAGCACCATGTGACGGTTGTTGTCTTGCTCCAGTGCAGACTGAATCACACCAGGACATCTCATGGGAGATGTGGACAAACACTCTTTAAATGGAAAATGAGGCAAACACCTGTATGCAACTGTGATCACCAGGTACAAACAACGGAGCACATCAAAACTGAGTGTCCCCTTCGTTCTTTTGCCGGGGGCCTGAAGGACATTCACCAGTTCACTGCTGCGGCAACGTGCTGGCTATCAAATCTAGATATAAAGTTGTAAACATTGTTACCTACACAAGCCATATGAAAGAAGATAATCAGCAGATGCAGTTGTTGGTGAGAATATGCTTCAGGTTGGCAGGTTGTCTGTGGGCGAGGACTGGCCTGCCACCCAAGGCCTGTGAAAGTGTGGGATCATTGTCCAGGATGGGTTGTAGATCCCTGATGATGCGTTGGAGGGGTTTGAGCTGGGGACTGTATGTGATAGCCAGTGGAGTCCTGTTGGTTTCTTTCTTGGGTTTGTCTTGCACACTGCACCATAGTAACTCTAGCTCAGGAACCAACCCATGCAACAAACCTCGATGCCAACTCTGCCCACATATCTACACCAGCAACACCATCACAGGACCTAACCAGATCAGCCACACCACCACTGGTACATTCACCTGCATGTCCACCAATGTAATATATGCCATCATATGCCAGCAATGCCCCTCTGCTATGTACATCGGCCAAACTGGACAGTCTCTAAGGAAAAGGATAAATGGACACAAATCAGACATTAGGAATGGCAATATACAAAAACCTGTAGGAGAACACTTCAACCTCCCTGGCCACACAATAGCAGATTTTAAGGTGGCAATCCTACAGCAAAAAAACTTTAGGACCAGACTTCAAAGAGAAACTGCTGAGCTCCAGTTCATCTGCAAATTTAACACCATCAGCTTAGGACTAAACAAAGACTGTGAATGGCTTGCCAATTACAGAACCAGTTTCTCCTCCCTTGGTTTTCACACCTCAGCTGCTGGAACAGGGCCCCATCCTCCCTGATTGATCTAACCTTGTTATCTCTAGCTTGCTTCTTGCTTGCTTATATATACTCACCTGCCCCTGGAAATTTCCACTGCTTGCATCCGAAGAAGTGGGTATTCACCCACGAAAGCTCATGCTGCAAAACGTCTGTTAGTCTATAAGGTGCCACAGGATTCTTTGCTGCTTCTACAGAACCAGACTAACACGGCTACCCCTCTGATACTTGACACTGATATCTGGAAATAGGTGTCCTGTAACTCGAGGGCCAAAAACCAATCTCCTGCCTTTAGAGAAAGGATTATAACTAGCAGAGTCACCATCAGAACTTTTAAGCCTTTATGAATTTGTCTAGTTGTCTTAGATCTAAGATTGGTTGCCACCCTCTGTTCTTCTTTGGCATGAGAAAATACTTTGAATAAAATCCTTTTCCCCTGTGAAGGGATGGGACCGGTTCTACTGCTCCTAAACAAAGGAGGGAGCATATTTCTTGACTCAGTATAGTTTCATGAGGGGGCCCCTTAAGAGGGACCAGAAAGGGAGGGGGGCAGTGATAATGGAACATTAAGTAGAGGTGCAGCCCAATGTTATAGTCTCCATGACACACTTGTTTGCAATATGCCATCGGGCCTCCTGGAAATGGGAAAGGCAGTCTCCAAAAGTGGGGAGGTGAGCAAAAGGTTTCAGCTTGTAAACCAGAGATAAGGGAGGAGTTGAGCCCTTGAATAACCCATCGAAATTGTGGTTTTGATGATGACAGGGTACTAGCTGAAGGAGATAAGATGCTCCTTTCCTCTCTGTCTTTTTCAAGTGGATTCAGTGGCTCTGTAAAAACTGAGCCAGATGTGATCTTTTGGCAATTTGAGACCTGCTAAACCTCCTCTTGTTTGTAGGACTGTAAACACCCAGAAACCTCAACGTTGCCCTAGAGTCCTTCAGCATGTGCAGGGACTTGTCCATAGTTCCAGGGGCGAAGGTGTGTTCTTCGATTTGGTCAGCACTGATGAAGCTGAAAGGGACGGCACCAATAGTAAGTCTGACACAGATGACGCTGATCTGGAGGCAGATAGTACTAGGGCCCTGCTGGCACAGAGTTTCTCCAGAGTGCTCTGGGATCTCCCTGCTCTAGTGGTACCATAGGAAAAGTCTTTCACCTCCATGGTACTGAGTCGAGAGGTCAAGGCTTCCAACACCGTATATCTAACAGGAGATTAGGACCTCCTGGGAACTGGTTCCTTTTCGTGGCAGACTGAGCTCCTCCTCTTCCCAAAGTCCTCCGAGATCTTCCCCTTCTTAGGGGAGACCTTAGCCAAAAGTTGAAGGGGCCCTGGATCTGTCTGGAGACAAGTGTGAGGGGATAAAGAGGGAGTCTCCTGACCTGACTTGCAAGTGGGTCAAAGGGAGTACACCATCAGTAGCAGCTTCAGTTTGGTCTCTTGATTCTTCCCAGCTCTATAGTTTAGACCCAAGCAAAAGTTACTTTGGGAAAATCCCAGATCTCCCAAAAGTGTAACAGATATACTTAGAATGGCCATCACTGATTGAGAGAGCCTCCTAACAAGAAAGAGAGGCAGCCTTTGAAACCTGACGAGCCAGGCATGCCAGTCAGGACAAAAAAAGCACCTCAGAAAAAAATAGGGGAGATAAAAAAGGGAGAGGAAAAACTGACACCTCTCAACTATAACAGTCTATACTAACAACAACTAACATTAACTGAACAATTACAAAACTCACTGAGGCATGCACGAGGCAGGCATGCTACAGCTCCATCTCAGGCTGAGGTGGAAGAGAAGGAACTAAGGACAGTTCACCCATATAGCCCTATACACTGTTAGAGTGCGGCACAAGGTTGTGTAGCATGCATGCATGGACTGACCAGACACTTAACAGAAAGTCTCTGATCAAGGGCTCCAGAGATGCACGCGCACACCTGAAGTGGAGAACCCATATTCAGAAAAAACCCTACTGAAAGGGGGGAAAAAAAATGAGTTGGCAACACTGCCATTTCCAGTCAGCTCATTTAAAAAAAAAAAAGAAGGGGAAATGGCATCCCCAGCCTGCCCCTGTCACAGTGTACACACACACCTTCAATGGCCTAGCCACAGTTCTGTTGATGTACCAAGTCTGTGCTCCCTTCTGGAGCACCCAGATCCCGAAGCATAGTAGTGTCCACTTCTTCCTCCCTCCTAAGGTGGGACACCGAGCTACAAAAGATCTATGAGGCTGGAGGTTCTTTGTGCTCACTTAGGCCTATGGCAGGTGTCAACCCTTCGCTTACTAGTGATTGGAGCTGAATCAGATTCGTAGTGACCTAGTGTCAGGGGCTACATATTTATTTACCCAATTATGTCCAGGATATTAAACATTAAAAGGAATCAAGGGTATTAGGGAAAAGGAAAGTGAAGGGGACTCAAAGGAAGCACTGAAAACAAAAATAATAATCAGACCCTCACACAAATAATCTTCCCTCCAGCACCTGAATGTAATCGGAACCTCACAAAGCATATAAAAGATAGGGGAGTGTAACCCACACGTTTCAGGTGGATAGCATATACACATTGCCATGTGCATTAGAGCTCTGAGGAATGAGCAAAGGAAGGTAAAACTTGAAATGACACAGAAGCTGGCCAGACAATTGCTTTGAGCCTGGTGGTTCCAGCACACCCCTTTGACTCCATGTTCCTCCTCCTAGCTGCACACCCACAGACTAGGGCTTTCCAGAGACCTTTCCTGACTCCCTAGGTGAACTGTCCCTAGTATGAACCGTTAAGGCGTCCCACTGCAAGGTAGATCTCTCACTAGGTGAAACATGTCCCCAGGGTGCTCAATCCCCAGCCTTCCTTTGTCTTTTGAGCAAGGGAGGCCTAATGGGCAACACTAGCAGAGAGTCTTCTCCCTTGGGAAATGGAGTCTAAGGGATTCCCCTCATCATCCCTGTGGAGCTGGGTGCTTCTGGTTGGCTACATGCTTGGATGAGAGGCAAATTGCTGTTCTCTTCTATAGAAAACAGCTGAGGAGCTGCATATTTTTCTGTCTCTGGAAAGAGACTCAGTTGAAGCCAGCTCTCTCCCAACAAATACTGGGCCATTCACACATCTGGGTGACCCCAGCCACATGCCAACTATCCAAGGCTTGCTGTTTGTTGCCCTGACATGTGTCAGTCAGGCTCTGTCCCAGTTACCCCTCTTCTTCCCTCTCCATGGTCTGGATCTCATGAACAGGCAAGACAGGCAGTTTTGGTTTCCCCATCCTCTACATCTGAGCTGCAGTCAGTGCATAAAAGCTACTTCCCTCAAGATCCACTCAAGACTACACTTGATTGTTTCACTGTTAACTTGTCCATTTCCCCTTCCCCTATTTGTTTTCTGCAGCCATGATTGGCCTTTTGTTTTACAATTTTAGCATAAGTTTTTGGAGGCAGGGACTGTATTACATGTGTGAAGCGCATAGCACAATGGGGTACTGTACACTGCATATTCAGGTTTACACAATTTTATATTCCTAGGATGGTTCTAATAAGGACTGAATTAGCAAAAATGACACTGCATATTCTAATCAGAGTTCCAGCCCATCACATCAGTCTGGCTCAGCAGAAGACTCCTGAGTTACTAGGCACAAGTATTAGTTCCCCATAAATATTAAACACCCATAGCTAGGAGTACCTCTTCATTAATGTTGCTTGAAACACTGACAAGCAAGCATTGTCAACCCTACAATAAATCACACTTTAATTTCCGGATCTAATTGGTCAAGGCAGCAGGGCTTGCATATATCTATCTTTGCCTCCTCTACCCTTAAACATCATAGCAGCAGAGACGCACTGGCTATATTCCACTCATAAAATGGCCACAAATTTGACCACACTCCAGAATCTAGCCAAGGCTTGGCACGCTACAAAGCTCAAGTTTAAGTAGAAAGATTGGGTTTCGTTTTTTTAAAATACACCCAACTTGTATTCCATAGTTTTTTAAAAGTTGAAAACTGTGCTCTGAATTCCTATAATGTTTTAATTTGGATTACAGCTTTCTTTATGAACTTTCACACCATACTGTGCAGCAGATATTCAGTTTGCCTACCAACCCACCCACCCCCAGACATGTGGCTGATCAGGAAGATTCCCCTATTTCAAATAGCCAATGGACTGGGATTCAAGAGATGTGTGTTCAATCCCCTGCACAGCCACAAGGCTTTGTGATCTTAAGCAACTAATTTATGTGCAAAGGGGCAACTTCAGTTAGACTCCTCATGAGCAAACTTGAACACAAGATTTTCCATGACTGAGGCCTTAATATCTTTATGAATAAATTCCTCATCTCTAAAATGGGGATTATACTTACCTACCTCCCAGGCAGTTCTGTGAAAATAAATACATGAGTGTCTATAAAGTGCTCTGATACTACGGTATCATGCAAGTACCTTGACAAATAGATCCTCACTGATACTCCATCTCCTAGGTACTTTGGGCAAAAATCACACACCCAGTGTTGCTGCATTTGCCACTGCTACTTAAATTGAATAGCAGAACATGAAAAAATGCAATTGCAGAACACTGCTGTGGAGGACCAGCAGCGAAATCAAAATTGGCCCCTGCAATACACAATGAATATGTGACAAAGTCTCCAGTTCTTTAAGTGGATGTGTACTACTAGTTTCTCTTATAACAATGCAAAGACCTGTACTCTTCATACAGAGACATAGGATTTCTTTTCTTCAAAAAGTAGTAAGCTACATTTTGTAGACATTTAAAGCACTGCTGAGGTTTCAGATTTGAGCTGGCAATATTACACACATTTTAACAGCCTTACAACATCTGACATCTCTTCTACATTCTTGAATAATGTGTATAAAAATCAATTGTCCAGTATAACAGTATTACAGAAATATATAAATAGCATGGGGAAGAGCGAAATCAAACTCATACTGATGTTTGATTTTGTTTTGGATTTAAAATACCTTAATGGGATCTAATTTGTATGCATGGTATAAAAGCACAAAGCAAAATCAATTAATATTCAAACAGGAGGGAGTAATATATACCCCTGGATGATGATAGTGCAGGTACCTCTACACAGTGGTTGCAACCAGTGTAGCTCTACATTAAAAGCTTCTGACCCAGAAGAATGGTAAGT
>ML196036.1:1196-13078 GCA_004028625.2 Cuora amboinensis | reverse complement strand
GTGTCTTTTCAAATCCTCTGGAGCCAGGGAATACCCCTTCAAAGAACTCTAATAGATTAGTAAGACACAATTTCCCTTTACAGAAACCATGTTGACTATTGCTCAACAGTTTGTGTTTTTCTATGTGTCTGACAATTTTATTTTTAACTATTGTTTCGACTAATTTGCCCGGTACCGACGTTAGACTTACCGGTCTGTAATTACCGGGATCACCTCTAGAGCCCTATTTAAATATTGGCATTACATTAGCTAACTTCCAGTCATTTGGTACCGAAGCCGATTTAAAGGACAGATTACAAACCTTCGTTAATAGTTCCAGAACTTCACATTTGAGTTCTTTCAGAACTCTTGAGTGAATGCCATCTGGTCCCGGTGACTTGTTAATGTTGAGTTTATCAATTAATTCCAAAACACTTCAATCTGTGACAGTTCCTCAGATTTGTCACCTACAAAAGCCGGCTCAGGTTTGGGAATCTCCCTAACATCCTCAACCGTGAAGACTGAAGCAAAGAATCCATTTAGTTTCTCCGCAATGACTTTATCATCTTTGGGCTGGTCTACACTACGGGAGCAAATCGATCCAAGATACGCAACTTCAGCTACATGAATAACGTAGCTGAAGTCGAAGTATCTTAGATCGAATTACCTACCGTCCTCACGGCGCGGGATCAACGTCCGCAGCTCCCTATGTCGACTCCGCTACCGCCGTTCGGGTTGGTGGAGTTCTGGAGTCGACAGGAGCTCATTCGGATATCGATATATCGCGTCTAGATGAGACACAATATATCGATCCCTGAGAAATCGATTGCTACCCGCCGATACGACGGGTAGTGAAGACGTACCCTTTAAGCGCTCTGTAGACGGGTCAGATTCAGCCCCGCAGCGGCTACTGCTGGTTGTCCTCGGGAATTAGCTCGTTCCAGCTCTGGAGCGCCCTCTGCAGGACAGTGATCCGCCTGTCCTCTGGCCCCCGGGTCCCTCCCTGGATCCAGTGCCCTTTTACATGGGGTGCTGACCCCGGCAGTAACCCCTTCCTCTCAGGGTCTCCCCTCCTCAGGGAACCCCCACCCTCTGTCCCCATCTTGCCTCAGTGTATGGCTACTGCCAGTCATTGTCTAGCCCCACGCCCTGGGGCAGGCTGCAGTACCAGCCTATTCATCACTGGCAAGGAGGGTTTGGACCTGCTGCCTTGGCCTACCCCTGGGCTGCCCTCTGCAACCCCCAGCACCTGTTAGCCCAATGCTAGGCCGCAGCCTGGGGCTTTCCAGGCTGGAGCTCCCCAGCTCCTCTGCCTGTCCCCAGCCCTGCTCCACTCAGGTACCCTGTGTCCAGCTCCCTGCAGCCAGGCCCATCTCCCTGTACAGGCAGAGGAAGACTGTCTGGGCTTCTGGCTTCCCTGGCCTTCTTATAAGGCCCTGTGGCTCAGTTTGGGGCATGGCCCCAGCTGCAGCCACTTCCCCAATCAGCCCAGCCTAAAGCCCCTTCCCAGGGCTGTTTTTAACCCCTTCAGGGCCGGAGCAGGGGTCCACCCTGCTACACACACCCCACCTCAAGAACCCCTCCACTGGGGAGGGGGGGCGGGAGTGTTGTTGTCCTACCGGCCCAGCTTTCTCCTCAACTGGGCTTTCCAGTGTTTGGAGCAGCCTGCTGGCTTCCTCCTTAGGGTATGGCTACACTGGCGAGTTGCAGTGCTGGTAGTTTGCAGCGCTGGTCGTCCAGCTGTGCAGGGCCAGCGCTGCAGTGTGGCCACACTGACAGCTACCAGCGCTGCAGTGTGGCCACATTGGCAGCATTTCCAGCGCTGTACTGAGAGGTGCATTGTGGGCAGCTATCCCACAGAGCACCTCATCCCATTTTGGCGCCGTTTTGGCGCTGATTATTGTGGAAAGGGGAAGGAAGTGTGTGGATCATTCCGCTTCCTGTTCCAACGCCCCGTGGTGCATCGCTTCACTTCCCAGCAGTCACAGTTTCGCCGTCCACGTTTCTTGCCATTGTGAGTTCAGCACGCTGTGAAATGGAGCCTGAGCTGCTGAGGAATTTGCTGCTGACTGTCGCCAGCATATCACGTTTGGCAGTTGAGCTATTCCTTCAGCTCCAAAGTGACAGTGAGGAGTCCGATGATGATATGGATTTGCCTAAAGCGGGTGACATGAAATTGCTTGTGGCGGTAACGGAAATGCTCAGCACCGTGGAACGCCGCTTTTGGGCTCGTGAGACAAGCAGTGAGTGGTGGGATCACATCGTCATGGAAGTCTGGGATGACGAGCAGTGGCTGCAGAACTTTCGGATGAGAAAAGCCACTTTCATGGGACTGTGTGCTGAGCTCGCCCCCACCCTGCGGCGCAAGGACACAAGATTGAGAGCTGCCCTGATGGTGGAAAAGCGGGTGGCTATTGCAATCTGGAAGCTGGCAACTCCAGACAGCTACCGGTCAGTCGGGAACCAGTTTGGGGTGGGAAAGTCGACCGTTGGAATCGTGTTGATGCAAGTTTGCAGGGCCATTAATCGCATCCTGCTAAGGAGAACTGTGACTGTGGGGAACGTGCAGGACATTGTGGATGGCTTTTCAGAAATGGGTTTCCCTAACTGTAGAGGGGCAATAGATGGGACGCATATTCCTATTCTGGCACCACCCCACCTAGCCTACGAGTACATTAATCGCAAGGGGTATTTCTCTATGGTTCTCCAGGCGCTTGTGGATCACCGTGGGCGTTTCATTGATATTTACACAGGCTGGCCTGGAAAAGTGCATGATGCACGCATCTTTCGGAACAGTGGCCTGTTCAGGAAGATGCAGGAAGGTACATTTTTCCCAGACCGAAAGATCACAGTAAGGGACGTTGAAATGCCCATTGTGATCCTTGGGGACCCCGCTTACCCATTAATGCCTTGGCTCATGAAACCCTATACAGGGAAGCTGAACAGGAGCCAGGACCGTTTCAACTACAGGCTGAGCCGATGCCGAATGACTGTGGAGTGTGCTTTTGGCCGTTTAAAGGGGCGCTGGCGGGCGCTTTATGGGAAGCTAGACTTGGGGGAAAGCAGCATCCCTGCGGTTGTATCCGCGTGCTGTACCCTCCATAATATTTGTGAAGGGAAGGGTGAAACATTCAGCCAGGCATGGACCAACGAGGTGCAAGTCCTGGAGGCTGAATTTGCACAGCCAGACAGCAGGGCTACTAGAGACGCCCACCACAGGGCAACAAGGATTAGGGATGCCTTGAGGGAGGAATTTGAGGCTGAAAGCCAACAGTAATGTTTTTTTGCCTTGACCAGGAGTGACGTGCACTGGTTACAGTGCTTTTAAGTGCCTGTGTTTTCCTTGATGTTTGTTACCTGTGTTTTCATTGGGGTTTGTTATCTTTCACTTTATGCAATAATAAAAACTGATTCATAATCAAAGAAATCATTTATTTAAAAAAAAGGAAGTACACGGGCAGGGGGGTTGGTTGTTGAACTGTACATTCATAGTTTTGCATATGTACTGCCAGGAGTGCTGTGCACCTCAGGATTGTACTGTTGCATGGTGATGGGGGTTGAGTGCAGAGGGTAAGGGTCGTAGTTCTCTGGGCTCATAGGTGACCGTACAGGTGTCGGGGGCAGCTGGTGATGGTGTAGGTAAGAACCTGGATGCTGGGGAACGGGACTTGGAGCTGACATTGGTGCATAGGGGAAAGAGGTTTGGGACGGTGGGGGTTTGGCACGGTAGTGCTCTGCCTGCATTGCTACCAGTGCCTGCATACAGTCTGTTTGGCGCGCAATGAGGTTTATAAGCTGCCTCGTGGTTTTCTTCAGCATCAATGCCTTTCTCCTGCTTTCTGTTTCCCTCCAGTGCTGCATCTTTTCTCTCCATTCCTGTGCATTTTTATTCTCTGTTGCACACTGGTTCATAACTGCCTTCACCAATTCTTCTTTGCTTTTGTTAGGTTTCCTCCTCAGGTTTTGAAGCTTTCTTTCAGTCACTGATAAGACCGGCCCAGGACTACTCAAGGTCACTGTAAAAATACAGCAAATGATACATTTTAAGAGAGCTTCCATTGTGTATAATCTGAAGTTATTTTAAAGTCTCACAAGCATTCCTCACACATTTCAGCAACTGCTAGAGAATTCACAGCCTCCCAGAAATGGTAATGGTAATTAACCCTGGGGTTCCTTCCGTGGTCTGCTCGAGCAGGGTGCTTCTTGCTTCATGGCTAGACTGCCTGTTTTGGGGCTTTGTTAAACGCAGCACTGCCATGTCCCTCAGGAATTAACCCTGGGGTTCCCTCCGCGGTCTGCTCGAGCAGGATGCTTCTTGCTTCATGGCTAGACTGCCTGTTTTTGGGCTTTGTTAAATGCAGCACTGCCATGTCCCTCAGGAATTAACCCTGGGGTTCCTTCCGCGGTCTGCTGCTCGAGCAGGGTGCTTCTTGCTACCTGCCGCGCTATGCAGTTGGGGAAACCAGCACTGAAACACTCCCTCCATTTCCCACAGGAGTTAATACTTGAAGATATCTCCCTTCTGCGGGTTACCAAAGAAGCAAGGGAGGGTCTCCTACAACAATGCGGATTCCGCCCTGGCCCTTATGCAGCTTGCCTCTGTGCAAGTGTAAGCAGAGTCAGGATGAGCCCCACCCTGACATCTGGTGGTAAATTATGGGGAGTGCGGAAAGGGTTGCATTGGTATTTCGGTTATTTGCATGGGCACTCCCACCCCACTTAGCATACCGCAAAGCAGCATGGGATGGTTATTTTCACAGCTGTGGGAGCCCCAATTTCGTTGTTATTGGGGCTGGAGGAATGAAATGTTGTCACCCTGATTGGGTAAATGGGGAACTACAAAATTGTCTTGTGATGGGGGGGTTTCATTGTCAGCTGGATAGCACTTGCTAGATGGGGCACATGGGTTCCAAAACCCATTGAAAGGAGAGAGGTTGGGGACAGATATCTGTACTGGGTGGTGCAGGCTTCTTGTGTGAGCCAGATGCACCAGTTCCACCTGTGCCTCTCTCCACTGTGGAATGTCAGAGTTAATGTTTGATTCCCTTAAAGAATCTAGACACAGGTTACTGAGCTGAACTCACTGGGGCTCCCCTACTAAGAGCTGAAATCACTAAAGAGCTGGACTTGCTGAGTTGGACTTGCTGAGCTGAGAGCACTGAGTACTGTGCTTATGAGTGGGGGAGCCTGAAGCAATACTGTGGAGCAGAGCAGCTGGCAGAGCGGAGTGGAGCAGTTTGTGCAGCCCTGGGTGAGTGGAGCCAAGCAGCTCGCGAGGACAGCCGGAGCAGATCACAGGACAGCTGGTGGACCAGAGCAGCTGGCAGAGCAGAGCAGCCCACAGAGCCAGCGGAGCTGAGCGGTTGCGGGGACGGCTGGTGGAAGCAGAACCCCACGAAGAGGCAGGGCAGTTGGCCCCGAACCACGTAAGGTGCCCCTTTTCTACCCAGGCTGGGGAGGGGGACCTCTGCAGAGAGACTCTTGAACTCTGGGGATGCACTGACCCGGGACAGAGACTTTTGGATTATGGGACTTTTGGGACTGTGGGTGATTTGGGGGGTTGCTGGACTCAAGGGCCCAGAAAGAAGGACACGGCCCAATTTGCTGGGGTGGGTCTTTGCTCACGGTTTGACCCATGATCTCTAGTTAAGGTATTTTCCAAATTTAATGCTTGTTGTTGTTTATCTTATGTAATTAAATCTTTTCTGCTACACCAAGAGTCTGTGCTTGTGAGAGGGGAAGTATTGCCTCCTTGAGGCGCCCAGGGGTGTGTGTAAGATTTTCCCAGGTCACTGGGTGGGGGCTCAAGCTGGTTTGCATTTACATTGTGGGGAAGGGACCCCTAGGTATTGAACCTGGCCCTTGCTGCTACCGTTTCAGCCTGGCAGAGGGGTTACACAAGCATGGTTCCCCCTCCCCTCCTGGAACAGTGGCGCGGACGCGTTAGCCTGAATGGGACAGGGACCACAATGGCTCTCCCTTTAAACTTGGTCACGCGAATTGCCTATGCTCTTGCAGAAACTTTTGAAGAGATTACAGAGGCAGATTACTGCGACGTGATAGACCACATCAATGGGATATTCCATGTCTAGGCATGCAGGCATGCAGCCATACCATCCCCCCTCCTCTCCCAAAACCTTTGCATTGCAATAAAAGCTGCTTACCTGGGACCTGCTCCTGTGATTCTTCTGCACCAAGTTCCAGGGGCTGCGACTGGCTAGCTTCCTCCTGGCTTGAGAAGAGCTCCTGATTGCTTGCCTCCTGGGACTCCGGGGTGTCTTCCCCCACTACAGTAGCCTCACTGTCTGCCTCCCCCTCCCCCTCTCTACTGGCTCTGAACTGTCCATCGTGGTCCTTGGATTTACAGAGGGGTCATCCCCATAAATCGCATCCAGCTCCTTGTAAAACCGGCAGGTCGTAGGTGCACTGCCGGATCTGCGGTTCCCCTCACGTGCTTTGCAATAGGCAGTCCGCAGCTCCTTTACTTTTACCCTGCACTGCAGCGCGTCACGCTCATGGCCCCTTTCCAGCATGGCTCTCGATACCTGGGCAAAGGTATCATAATTCTTACGGCTAGAGCGCAGCTGTGCCTGCACAGATTCCTCCCCCCAAACACTGATGAGGTCCATCAGCTCGCCATTGCTCCATGCTTGGGCTCGTTTGCCACGTGGAGGCATGGTCACCTGTAAAGATTCACTGATTGCACTCCACACCTGGCTGAGCAGACAGGAAGGGGATTTTTAAAATTCCCGGGGCATTTAAAGGGCGGGTCACCTGAGGCCAGGGAAGTAGAGTCTGACCTGATGAGCAGAGTGGCTGAACAGGCATTCTGGGATACACCTTATACCCTGGAGGCCAATCAGAGTGCTGGTGTGTGGCCACACTTGATGACCAGCGCTGCAGCACCAGCGCTGGAATCCTTATTCCCCATGCCGAGTGAGGTGTACGGCCAGCGCTGCAGCCAGGGAGTTGCAGCGCTGGAAGTGCCCTGCAGGTGTGGCCACTTACTAATTGCAGCGCTGGTGGAGGCTTTCCAGCGCTGCAAATCGCCAGTGTAGCCATACCCCTAGTCTGGGTCCCCATTGTAGACCTCCCTGGTCCTACGTGGGTTCCCACATCCGTTTGGGTCCCCACCTCGGCCCTTCCAGCCCTTGTGTGGGTTCCCTCATTAAGGTGAGGCCTCTCTGCCCCAGTCCCCTTGTCTTTAGGGGCCTCGGTCTTCACCACCCCTTTTCTGGGGCTGGTCTCAGACCGAGCCTTTATCTCAGGCACTTCCCCTTTCTGCCCCAGGGGGCAATGCCTCTTGATGCGGCCCTTGGTGTGGCAGTGGAAGCACCCTCGGTGCCTTCCCTCTGCCACGGCCCTATCACAGCCCGTTTGGGCCCTAGCCCTTCTCTCTGGGCTGGCCCAGGCCTTAGGAGCCCTATAGGGGCACCCCCTCTTTAGGTGTCCCCGCTCCCCACAAACCCAACAAGTTGGGGGCCCCCCTGTTAACTTTGCAGGGGGCACTCGAGTCTGTCCACTATGTTCTGGGCGGAGCCCAGGGGAGCTGTGTGAGGTGGGTGGGCCTCACACGCCTGGCCGGGGAGTGGGGATGGAGACATTGGGGGGTTCCCAGCCAGGGGGGAACAGCAGCCACTGGAGATTTGGGGCAGAGGAAGGGGGGATCCCTGCCCCCAGGGAGAGGTGCAGACTAGGGGGATCCTTTCCCAGGCAACACAACAGTTAGGGGTGATGGACAGAGCTGAAGGTTATAAACCTCAGTGTATAGTAAAGACTTGAACAGTCCCCTACAAGTCAGTGGTGGTGCTCTGCACAGAACCCGGGAGTCCTGGGCCCCATCCCCCCCGCTTTCCCCACTAGACACCACTCCCCTCCTCGAGCTGGGCAGAGAACCCAGGAGTCCTGGCTCCCAGCCCCCACAGCAGAGAAGCCAGGGAGTGACTGGACCCTGGAGACTGGCCTGGCCTGTCACCCGCCGGGGAGCAGAGCTCTGGGCCCCAGGGGCTGGGGTGGCTCCGTGTCTCATGCTGTGAGCCCAGGGCTGAGGGGAAACTCTGGCCCCTGTGGAAAGGGATCCAGGAGCCCGTCCCCAGGGCCGCCGGGTCTGACCCACCACTGAGGCCACGTGGTGAGGACGGGCCCCAGGAGTGAATGACGGGGTCTGTGTCTCACGGCCTGTCTGCTTCCCACTGCAGAAACCAGCTACCCCAAACCCAGCATCTCCCTGAGCCCCAGGTGGGGGGTCTCCCTGGGGGGAGCTGTGACCGCCCGGTGTTGCGGCCAGCACAAGGGCCTGCAGTTCGTGCTGAATAAAGAGGGACGCCATGTCCAAAGTGTGAATTCGGACTTTCTCGCTCTGTTTCCCATCAGCAACGTGAACCGGGAGCACGGCGGGAGCTACAGCTGCTCCTATCACAGCCAGTTGGATTCGTCTGCTGTGTCGTACCCCAGCGACCCCGTGGAGCTGGTGGTGAGAGGTGAGGGGCCTGGCTCAGTGTCCCTGTTCCCAGCCCCACCCCCAGCCAGACCCTCATGGGGGCTCGGTGCCAATGGAATGCTCAGAGCCAGGCTCTGCCCTGAGCCCTGTCCCCGCAGAGGGGACGCCCGGCCGGGGAGCGGGGATGGAGTCACTGGGGGGTTCCCCAGCCAGGGGGGAGCAGCAGCCCCTGGAGACTCAGGGCAGGGAGGCTACTTTAACGCTGCCTCTTGTACATAGGAACCGGGAGTTGCTATTTAATCCCCTGATCCCATCCCCTCTGTTCTCCAGGCCCCACCCCAGGCAGTGCCCCAGCCGGGGCTGAATGAGGCAGGGGCTGCAGGAGAAGCAGGGGCTTGGTGGACACGGCGCTGGGCTGGGACCCAGGAGATCTGGCCCAGCTCCTGGAACGGCCACAGACTCTGTCTGATGGGAGCATGTAGCGGTTTTCAAAAGTGTCCTTCTTTGGGGGGGGGGGGGGCAGGGGAGGGCTCAATCTTGGGGGATCTCAGGCCAAGATCCCACAAACCGAGACACCCCCAGTTAGTGGAGACCTCTGCAAACACTGGCCTCAATAGCGCTGGATTCCTTGTGTTGGGGAAGCATGTAGGGCCCCCGTCATGATCAGGGCCCCGTTGTGCCAGGCGCTGCATAAACACAGAGCGAAGAGACAGTCCCTGCCCCTGGAAGCTCATGGAGGAAAGTGAATCTGTCTGTGCCTCAGTTTCCGCCTGTGTAGAACGGGGATAATGACACCTCCCTGCCTCCCGGGGGGCTGACTCCCTTCCTGTGTGGGGCTCAGGCCCTTCCAGAGACCAGCCCGTGAGTCGCTCTGTGCAGGGCAGTGGATGAGGCAGGGGCCACACACGGCATATGAGGATCCCAACACTAGGGAGCTGTGACTCGGTGTCTGTGGGGCTGGGAGCCCAGCTCGCAGGGCCGGGATTCTGGGTGGGGGGAACTCTGGGATTTGGGAGAGAATCTCTGCTTGGGGGTGTGACGTTATTGATATAAATTGGGACCATATAGAACATGGGTTGCAACCAATGTCCTATAGTGGCACCAAATCTTAGATAAAGGGGGTCATGTAAGGTGTCTAAAACCAGATTATGGGTTGCTGGTTATAATTATGCTGTCTGTATGTCTGTATCATTTTTAGTTGAAGTTATGAATGTTGGCTCTATGCTGTCTGTATTTCAAGTTGGTGCTGTGCTTCTGGGGGAAGCATCCCAGACAAGCTGGTGTTAGCTCTGCTTAGCCTGCTTGATGGCCCATTAAGGACCATCAGCTACACAATTGACCCAGGGAGAGAAGGCAGACACGCCTTGTGACTCAGCAAGGTATGCAGAGTCTTGTCCATGTGACTGTCCATTTTGCTGTGATTTTCCACATTGATAACAAAGAGGTTCTTATACCTGGAAAAGCCTATATAAGGCTGATGCATCATCTCCATCTGGTCTTCAATCCTGCTTCTTACCTCTGGAGGGACTTTGCTACAAACTGAAGCTCTGCACAAAGGACTGAATGACCCATCCCAGCGGGGGATGTTCCAGAAACTTGATTTGATCCTGCAGTTTATGCCATCTCTGCTGCAAGCCTGATCTAAGAACTTTGCCATTACTGTATGTAATTGATTCCATTTAACCAATTCTAGCTCTCATCTCTACCTTTTTCCCTTTCTGAATAAACCTTTAGATTTTAGATTCTAAAGGATAGGCAACAGCGTGATTTGTGGGTAAGATCTGATGTGTATATTGACCTGGGTCTGGGGCTTGGTCCTTTGGGATCAAGAGAACCTTTTTCTTTTACTGGGGTGTTGGTTTTCATAACCATTCATCCCCAGGACGAGTGGCACTGGTGGTGATACTGGGAGACTGGAGTGTCTAAGGAAATTGCTTGTGTGACTTGTGGTTAGCCAGTGGGGTGAGACCAAAGTCCTTTTTGTCTGGCTGGTTTGGTTTGCCTTAGAGGTGGAAAAACCCCAGCCTAGGGCTGTGACTGCCCTGTTTGAGCAATTGGTCCTGAATTGGCACTCTCAGTTGGGTCCCACCAGAACCGCATCGTCACAGGGGGCCCCTGGATCTGCATGTGGTTGGGGCCAGCCGGGGCTGGGTGGGTGCCTGGGTCTGGCTCTCAGTGTCTGTCTCCTGTGCGCAGATTCCAGCTTACCCAGACCCTCCATCGCTCTGAGCCCCACTGAGGTCATCGCCACAGAGGCAGACGTCACCATCCGGTGTCAGGGGCAGCGCCGGGATGTGAGGTTCTTCCTGCAGAAGGCTGGAGACCTGAACCCGCAGCAACACATGGACCCTGCTGAGGTCCGGGCCGAGTCCCGCATCCCCAGCTTGAGCTGGCAGCACGGAGGGAGCTACAGCTGCAGCTACTGGCCCCGGACAGAGCCCTTCATCTTCTCAGAGCCCAGTGACCCTGTCAAGATCATTGCAGCAGGTGAAGGACCCGGATCAGTGTCCCGGCTCCCAGCCCCACCCCCAGCCGGATCCACAGGGGGTCTCTGCACTGATGGGACCCTCAGAGCCAGGGTCTGCCCTGAACCCTGGGCCCAGCGGAGGGGTCACAGTGTCGTGGACCTGGGATGGAGTCAATTGGGGGTTCCCCAGCCAGGGGGGAGCAGCAGCCACTGGAGGTTCAGGGCAGAGGCAGGGGGGATCCCTGCCCCCAGGGGGAGCTGCAGAGCAGGCGCCTTTCCCAGGAGATGCTCCCCCGGATTGCTCCCGTTCTTGGGACCCATAGACGAGTTTGGGCCCGGGTGGGGGCGCAATTGCTGTGGAAACAGGTCGTGGTGCCCAGGGGTGGTTGGGGCTGGTTGGGAGAGGGGCAGCCCCAGACCCCCAGCTCCCCCGATGCCTGGAATTTGCTGGGGGATCCCAGGGGAAGGTGGACATAGTGTACTTAGATTTCCAGAAAGCCTTTGACAAGGTCCCTCACCAAAGGCTCTTATGTAAATTAAGCTGTCATGGGATAAAAGGGAAGGTCCTTTCATGGATTGAGAACTCGTTAAAGGACAGGGAACAAAGGGTAGGAATTAATGGTAAATTCTCAGAATGGAGAGGGGTAACTAGTGGTGTTCCCCAAGGGTCAGTCCTCGGACCAATCCTATTCAATTAATTCATAAATGATCCGGAGAAAGGGGTAAACAGTGAGGTGGCAAAGTTTGCAGATGATACTAAACTGCTCAAGATAGTTAAGACCAAAGCAGATTGTGAAGAACTTCAAAAAGATCTCACAAAACTAAGTGATTGGGCAACAACATGGCAAATGAAATTTAATGTGGATAAATGTAAAGTAATGCACATTGGAAAAAATAACCCCAACTATACATACAACATGATGGGGTCTAATTTAGCTACAACGAGTCAGGAAAAAGATCTTGGAGTCATCATGGATAGTTCTCTGAAGATGTCCA
>SCPV02091675.1:0-15387 GCA_004028625.2 Cuora amboinensis | reverse complement strand
AGAGAGCCAATTCAGGACCAATTGCTCAAACAGGGCAGTCACAGCCCAAGGCTGGGGTTTTTCCACCTCTAGGGCAAACCAAACCAGCCAGACAAAAAGGACTTCGATTTCACCCCACTGGCTAATCAGAAGTCACACAAGCAATTTCCTTAGACACTCCAGTCTCCCAGTATCACCACCAGTGCCACTCGTCCTGGGGATGAAAACCAACACCCCAATAAAAGAAAAAGGTTCTCTCGATTCCAAAGAATCAAGCCCCAGACCCAGGTCAATATACACATCAGATCTTACCCACAAATCACGCTGTTGCCAATCCTTTAGAATCTAAAATCTAGAGGTTTATTCATAAAGGGAAAAAGGTAGAGAGGAGAGCTAGAATTGGTTAAATGGAATCAATTACATACAGTAATGGCAAAGTTCTTAGTTCAGGCTTGTAGCAGTGATGGAATAAACTGCAGGTTCAAATCAAGTCTCTGGAGTACATCCCCAGCTGGGATGGGTCATCAGTCCCTTGTGTAGAGCTTCAGCTTGTAGCAAAGTCCCTCCAGAGGTAAGAAGCAGGACTGAAGACTAGATGGAGGTGAGGCATTAGCCTTATATAGGCTTTTCTAGGTGTAAGAACCTCTTTGTTCTTACTGTGGAAAATTACAGCAAAATGGAATCTGGAGTCACATGGGCAAGACCCTGCATACTTTGCTGAGTTACAAGGCGTATCTGCCTTCTCTCCATGGGTCAATTGTGTAGCTGATGGTCCTTAATGGGCCATCAAGCAGGCTAGGCAGATCTAACACCAACTTGTCTGGGGTGTCACCCAGAAGCAGAACACAAATATAAAATACAGACAGTATAGAGCCAATACTTATAACTTCAACTACAAAATGATACAGACATATAGGGCTTGGCTACACTGGAGAGTTGCAGCACTGGTGGTGGGTTTACAGCACTGCAACTTACTCACCGTCCACACTTGCAAGGCACATACAGCGCTACATCTCCCTGGCTGCAGCGCTGGCTGTACTCCTGCTCTGCCTCGGGTATAACTCTTGCAGCGCTGGTGATGCAGCGCTGCTCCGCCAATGTGGCCACCAAAAGTGCTGTTATTGGCCTCCAGAGGTATTCGGAGGCATCCCAGAATGCCTGTTCAGCCATTCTGCTCATCAGTTCGAACTCTACTGTCCTGGCCTCAGGTGACCTGCCCTTTAAATGCCCCCAGGAATTTTAAGAATCCCCTTCCTGTTTGCTCAGCCAGGTGTGGAGTGCAATCATTTACAGGTGACCATGCCTCCACACGCCAAACGAGCCCCAGCATGGAGCAATGGCGAGTTGCTGGACCTCATCAGCGTTTGGGGGGAGGAAGCTGTGCAGTCCTAGCTGCGCTCCAGCCATAGGAATTACGATACCTTTGGCCAGGTATCAAAGGCCATGCTAAAAAGGGGCCATGACCGGGACGCAGTGCAGTGTAGGGTTAAAGTGAAGGAGCTGCGGAGTGCCTATTGCAAAACCCGTGAGGGAAACCGCCGCTCCAGCGCTGCCCCCACGACCTGCCGTTTTTACAAGGAGCTGGACATGATACTTGGGGGTGACCCCACTGCCAATCCGACGACCACGATGGACACTTCAGAGCGGGGGGGGGAGGAAAAGAGGAGGGGAGGAATCCGAGAGTGAGTGTACTGGGGTGGGGGGACACACCCCAGAGTCCCAGGAGGCATGAAGCCAGGAGCTCTTCTCAAGCCAGGAGGAAGGTAGCCAGTCGCAGCAGCCGGTATTTGGTGAAGGACAAGCAGAGGAGCAGGTTACCGGTAAGTGGCTTTTATTTTCAGGATGGAAATGTTTTGGGAGAGGAGGGGGAGTTAGGGCTGCATGCATGCATGCCTAGATGTGGAATAGCCCATTGATGTGGTCTATCACGTCGTGGTAATCTGCCTCGGTAATCTCTTCAAAAGTTTCAGCCAGAGTGTAGGCAATGTGCTTGTGCAAGTTTATAGGGAGAGCCACTGTGGTCCTTGTCCCAGTCAGACTAACCTGTCTTCGCCACTGTGCCGCGAGGGGTGCGAGGACCATTGCTGCACACAGGCAAGCTGCATAGGGGCCAGGGCAGAATCCTCATTGCTGTAGAAGAGCCTCCCGCTCTTCCCAGGTGACCCGCAGCAGCGAGATATCTTCCAGGATTAACTCCTGTGGAAAATGTTGGGAGAGCATTCAGTGCAGATGCCCCCTGTAGCTGTTTGCTGTCCCCAACGCACAGAAACAAGTTAAAGACGTATGGGCTGGATGAATGGACGGTAAGGTGGATAGAAAACTGGCTAGATGGTCGGGCTCAACGGGTAGTGATCAATGGTCCCATGTCTAGTTGGCAGCCAGTTTCAAGCGGAGTGCCCCAAGGGTCGGTGCTGGGGACGGTTTTGTTCAATATTTTCATTAACGATCTGGAGGATGGTGTGGATTGCACCCTCAGCAAGTTTGCAGATGACACTAAACTGGGAGGAGTGGTTGATACGCTGGAGGGTAGGGATAGGATACAGAGGGACCTAGACAAATTAGAGGATTGGGCCAAAAGAAATATGATGAGGTTCAACAAGGACAAGTGCAGAGTCCTGCACTTAGGACGGCAGAATCCCATGCACTGTTACAGACTAGGGACCGAATGGCTGGGCAGCAGTTCTGCAGAAAAGGACCTAGGGGTTACCGTGGATGAAAAGCTGAATATGAGTCAACAGTGTGCCCTTGTTGCCAAGAAGGCTAATGGCATTTTGAGTTGTATAAATAGGGGCATTTCCAGCAGATCGAGGGATGTGATCATTCCCCTCTATTCAGGGGAGGCCTCATTTGGAGTACTGTGTCCAGTTTGGGGCCCCACACTACAAGAAGGATGTGGATAAATTGGAGAGAGTCCAGCGGAGGGCAACAAAAATGATTAGGGGGCTGGAGCACATGACTTATGAGGAGAGGCTGAGGGAACTGGGATTGTTTAGCCTGCAGAAGAGAAGAATGAGGGGGGATTTGATAGGTGCTTTCAACTACCTGAAAGGGGGTTCCAAAGAGGATGGAGCTAGACTGTTCTCAGTGGTAGAAGATGACAGAGTAAGGAGTAATGGTCTCAAGTTGCAGAGGGGGAGGTTTAGGTTGGACATTAGGAAAAACTTTTTCACTAGTAGAGTGGTGAGGAACTGGAACGCGTTACCTAGGGAGGTGGTGGAATCTCCTTCCTTAGAGGTCTTTAAGGTCAGGCTTGACAAAGCCCTGGCTGGGATGATTTAGTTGGGTTTGGTCCTGCTTTGAGCAGGGGGTTGGACTAGATGACCTCCTGAGGTCCCTTCCAACCCTGAGATTCTATGATTCTATGAAACCCCTGCACAGCCCTGAAGCAATCAGTCCCCCTTACTCACCATTTCGTGGCTCCTGTGGGTTATGTGCACTCTGTTTGGTATGGGAAAAGTATGCTAAAGTGAAAACTGTAAACTCCTTCACTGTGTGGGAATGACTGTCTGGATGAGATTATAAACAATGCTGCCTCTGTTAACTGTTGCCATTTTTGCCTTTCGAAAAGTGTCCTTGACTACTGGGCTGCCTGTATCATCGACTGTTCAGAGGCTACAAAACCTCAGGAAGAAGCCGCGAAAAAGCAAAGAAGACATGCTGAAAGCAGTTATGGATCAGTCTGACAGAGAGAGTAAAAAAGTGCAGGACTGGAGGAAAAAACTGCAGGATTGGAGGGCAATGGAAAGCAGGGTCAGCCAGAGAAATGCAGCGGCTAAGAAGAAAAGCACAAAGCAGCTGATAAGCATCCTGGCACGCCAAGCGGACTCTATCCAGTCACTCGTAGCCATGCAGGCACAGCAATACCATGCCAGTGCCTCCTCGTCCCAAAGCTCTTTCCCTTGTGCCCCAATGTCAGCTCCAAACCCCCTTCCCCAGCATCCAGGTTCTTACTACCACCTACCCCCCAACACCTGTACGTTCACCAACCAGCCCTGAGAACTACAACCTCTGCACTCAACCCCCATCACCTTACAGTATTTTCATCCTGAAGTGCAGCAGTCATTGCACAGCACTCCAGACAGGACATATTCAAACCTGTGACTGTACAGTCCACCCCCCCACCCCCCTGCCCTTTTAGGTTCCCGAAATGTTGTGTGTCTGTCAAGAAAGTTTTTTTCTTTTCAATAAAAGAATTCTTGGCTTTGAAAACAGTCTTTATTATTGCAGAAAGTGAAAGATATTGTAGCCCAGGAAAGAAACAGACACTGCAAATCATTTTAGGAAAAACAGAATCCTACTAACATTGTAACCACTGCACTTCACTCCCGTGCAAAGCAACAAACATTACTGTTGGCTTTCAGCCTCAAATTCCTCCCTTAAGGCATCCCTAATCCTTGTAGCCCTTTGCTGGGCCTCTCTAGTAGCCCTGCTCTCTGGCTGTGCAAATTCAGCCTCCAGGCGTTGAACCTCGGCGGCCCATAATAAGATGGGTGAACTAGAGTGCGTTGTGATAAAGGAGCAGCAAAGAATCCTGTGGCACCTTATAGACTAACAGACGTTTTGCAGCATGAGCTTTCGTGGGTGAATACCCACTTCGTCGGATGCAAGTAGTGGAAATTTCCAGGGGCAGGTATATATATGCAAGCAAGAAGGAAGCTAGAGATAACAAGGTTAGTTCAATCAGGGAGAATGAGGCCCTCTTCTAGCAGTTGAGGTGTGAAAACCAAGGGAGGAGAAACTGGTTCTGTAGTTGGCAAGCCATTCACAGTCTTTGTTTAATCCTGAGCTAATGGTGTCAAATTTGCAGATGAACTGAAGCTCAGCAGTTTCTCTCTAAAGTCTGGTCCTGAAGTTTTTTTTGCTGCAGGATGGCCACCTTAAGATCTGCTATTGTGCGGCCAGGGAGGTTGAAGTGTTCTCCTACAGGTTTTTGTATATTGCTATTCCTAATATCTGATTTGTGTCCATTTATCCTTTTCCTTAGAGACTGTCCAGTTTGGCCGATGTACATAGCAGAGGGGCATTGCTGGCATATGATGGCGTATATTACATTGGTGGATGTGCAGGTGAATGAACTGGTGATGGTGTGGCTGATCTGGTTAGGTCCTGTGATGGTGTCGCTGGTGTAGATATGTGGGCAGAGTTGGCATCGAGGTTTGTTGCATGGGTTGGTTCCTGAGCTAGAGTTACTATGGTGCGGTGTGCAGTTACTGGTGAGAATGTGCTTCAGGTTGGCAGGTTGTCTGTGGGCGAGGATTGGCCCGCCACAAAAAGCCTGTAAAAGTGTGGGATCATTATCCAGGATGAGTTGCAGATCCCTGATGATGCGTTGGAGGGGTTTTAGCTGGGGACTGTATGTGATGGCCAGTGGAGTCCTGTTGGTTTCTTTCTTGGATTTGTCTTGCAGTAAGAGGCTTCTGGGTAAATATTATATTATATCCTTTGTGATAAAGGAGGATATTGATATAATAGGCATCACAGAAACCTGGTGGACTGAGAGCAATCAATGGGACACAATCATTCCAGGGTTGGGGGGAGGGATGGCTCAGTGGTTTGAGCATTGGCCTGCTAAACCCAGAGTTGTGAGTTCAATCCTTCAGGAGGCCACTTAGGGATCTGGGGCAAAAATTGGTCCTGCTAGTGAAGGCAGGGGGCTGGACTAGACTAGACTAGACTAGATGACCTTTCAAGGTCCCTTCCAGTTCTAAGAGATTGGTATATCTCCAATTATAAATAAAAAAGTATAATATCAGAGGGGTCACCATGTTAGTCTGGACCTGTAAAAGCAGCAAAGAGTCCTGTGGCACCTTATAGACTAACAGATGTTTTGGAGCATGAGCTTTCGTGGGTGAATACCCACTTCGTCAGGTGCATGTAGTGGAAATTTCCAGGGGCAGGTATATATATGCAATCAAGAAGCAGGCTAGAGATAATGAGGTTAGTTCAATCAGGGAGGATGAGGCCCTCTTCTAGCAGCTGAGGTGTGAAAACCAAGGGAGGAGAAACTGGTTCTGTAGTTGGCAAGCCATTCACAGGCTTTGTTTAATCCTGAGCTGATGGTGTCAAATTTGCAGATGAACTGAAGCTCAGCAATTTCTCTTTCTCTTTCTCTTTCAAAGAGAAACTGCTGAGCTTCAGTTCTAACTATACCCCTGACTTGATAGATGGCCTTGGCCAAGTCACAGCTTCTTTAGTTCCTGCTTCCTGACCCTCATACAGGGATCGCTGTACCTTCCTTTACATATGTTATGAGTTTAATGTCTATGAGCCTTGGATTAAAGGTTCTATATACTAAAATCTTATTAAAATGCTATGACCTAGTAAAGCCAGACTAGCAGGGGAAAATAAGTTTTCACAAGTAACAATTGTTGTTGCTGGAGAGCACGTCTTCACAGTATATACACGAGTCCACGTGGGAGAAGTGGACTTTGCTTCCCTGTCAGGAGCTTCTTCATGCATTAATGACAAGGCTCTTGCTCAAATACTCAGTTAAATGAGAAGTGGTGTCTTTCCGGTTCAACACTGGTCCACATAATTACACTGCATGATTGCTCGGTTTTAGCCTAGGTTTAAAAGGACAAGAACTAGAATTGCTGAGGTGTGATGCCTCAAGCCTGACCTGCAACAGCATAGCTGCGAGTATGGATGGGGTAGGGGAAAACAGCATAACATCTACCCTAACGTACATCTGACTCCTGCCAGTGCTGCAGATCTTTGCAAGGAAGGTGTGGCTTGCTTACTCCAAAAGTGAGCCACAAACTGTGGCACCGTTGAAAATGTGCCAGGAGATAATTACAGGAAACTAAAACAATGACAAGATTCTGGAGAATGTCTCACTCTTTCCTTCTCCAATCCAGAAGAAGTGTATTTCTGTCCATATTGGCCAAGCTGGAGTCCAGATGGGCAATGCTTGCTGGGAACGGTACTGTCTAGAGCATGGGGTTCGGCCAGATGGCGGCATTCCTAGTAATAAACAACTGAACAACCTGATTCTTCCTTTGGGATCTTCTTCAGTGAGACTGGATCTGGAAAGCACGTGCCTAGAGCAGTGTTCATAGACCTGGGACCACCAGCCATTGGTAAGAAAACTGCCTCTATAGAAACTCTGCCAGGATAGTTTGATCCTCTTTATGACAGGCTGGGGGCAGGGCAGAATTGCCCTCTCTGCTCTGCCACATGTAAACAGGGTCATTCATCAGTTGGAGCCACTTCTCCAGGTACAAAACAAGCTTTTTAGACTCGTCACATGGCTCAAAACAGGGGCACTCAACCTCTTCCGAAGTGTGGTCCACGCATTGGCTGAGGTTCTGATGGCTCCTCTATCAGGGTGGTCACCCGCTCCTGTCATAAAGGGCTTAAAACAGCCCAGGAAAGGGCTGTGGCTGGAGGCAAGCAGCCCAGGCTGACTGGTGAAGCAGCCTCAGCTGTGGCCACACCCCAATCAGGGGCCAGCTGGCCCTTATAAGAGGGCAGTGGGCCAGGAGCAGACAGTCATTCACTCTCTCGCCTTTGGAGAGGGAGGGACCTGGCTGCTGGGAAGCGTACCAAGGTACCTGAGGTGGAGAAGGGCTGGGGGAAGGCCAGAGGAGCTGGGGAGCTCCGGCTTGAAACCCCCCTCCCCCAGCTGCTGGCCTAGTCTAAGGCCAAATAGGTACTGGGGTTGCAGGTGGCAGCCCAAGGGTAAGCAGAGGCAGCAGGTCCAAACCCCCCTTGCCTGTGATGAGTGGCTTATACTGCAGTCTGCCCCAGTGAATGGGGGCTAGATGGGGACTGGGCAGTAGCCATATACTGAGGCGAGGTGGGGATAGGGGGTGGGGGTTCCCCTGGAACGGGGGAGACCCAGAGACTGTGAGGTTACTGCCAGGGGGCAGCACCCCAGTGGAAAGGGGCACCGGGGTCTGGGAGGGACATGGGGGCCCAGTGGTAGTGAGACACTGACCGACAGAGAGCGCTCCGGAGGCTGGAAGCTAATTCCCTGAGAGATCAGCAGGAGGCGCCGCAGGGGTGAGTCCCACACCATCACATTCCCTCCCCTATTGCAACTGGGTGGACTACTTCCTCTCCCACTTAGTGTCAGGCATGTTCTTCGTGACCGTTACAGCAACTAGTTACATGGAAAACTCATAGGACAGTATCTTAAACCACAAAATCTAATGTCGTAACCATGATCCGTTTAAAACACTACACCAAGTGTGCGGGGAGAAATGGAGTTAAGAGCAGTCTGTTTAATCCTCTTTCCCACGGCCAGCTGGTCCCATCCCACTTTTTTCTGGTTGTCTTCTCCCACTGAACATGCTTCTCTGCTGTGTTTGGTTTTCTTCTCCCCAGGATGTGCTACATGGTCCTAACTTTTTCCCCCCAACCCTGACCTGGGTAGCAATTTCCTTCTGCTATGAGGGTTGGCAATTTCCCAGGGAAAAACTAGTTTAGGACAGGGGGCTGGTGAATACTGATATAAGCCAGGAAACTGGGGAAAATAACTGCATCAGTATCCAGCAAGCATAGAACAAATCTCTTTAAACTTGGATACCTCCATTCAAAGCTGAGGAATAGGCTCTGTCTAGCCACTCTGAATAGGCTCTGTCTATCCAGTTGGTCTTCTGCTACAGACTGCTACAGGACCAAGTGGACCTGGTCTGGTAGTCTGCAACTCGGATTACTTCTGATTTGCTTAATGCTTCACGCCCACAGTTCTGCAGTATTGACACTTTCATACATAGGCGCTAACTTTGTGGGTGCTCTAGGGCTGGAGCACCCACAGAAAAAAAATAGTAGGTGCTCAACTCCCACCCACAGCCCTGCAGATCAGCTCCTTCCCCTCCTCCCCCAGGCCGCCAGTGGGCCCTGCTGATCAGCTCCTCCCCACCCCCAGCATCTCCTGCCCTCCATAATCAGCTGTTCAGCGGCATGCAGGAAGCTCTTGGGGGGGAGGAAGGGGCAGAGTGGGGGCAGGAAGGGGCAGGGGGAGGGATGGGAATGGGGCTTGGGGAAAGGGGTGGAGTGGGGGCAGGGTCTGGGGCAGAATGGGGGTCGAGCACCCTCCGGGAACAGAGGAAGTCGGCACCTACGCTTTCATACATCAAATGCTTTTGACTTTTGTTTACGTAACATTGAAAACGGAAATGAGTCATCAGGACATGTAGAACTTCCTTTAGAAAATACCTAACCAAAATGTGGAGTCATTCTGATGTTCGATATTATAACTGCATAATATGCCCACTGCAGTTTTACTTTTTGTTTGTACAGTCCTAAATCTAAAGATCTACCGCCTTATGTAACCACAACTTGAATATGTAACTGAAACTAATGAATGTAGCAAACATTCATGAAACCGTTTTTAAAATAGAAAATGTCTTCAAGTGGGACCACCTAGCTTTTCCTAAGGCAGTAAAAACTAAGATTTTTGCCTGGTAAAAAAAATACCCCTAGCAAATACCATGCCATCCCTGGCTGCTGTTGGCTGATAAGATCTAACCTCAGGGACTGCTACTAGCTCCTCTGCACAGAGGCAGCCAGGGTTCCCTTGTAAATGCTTCTATAGGCTTCCAGGCTCTTATCCAAGTTTTTCACTGCTGCAGATACCTCTGGGTAATGGCTGACAGTAAGCAGAGCCCTGCACTGTGTCCATGGGCCACAGTTCGGGATCTCTGGGGTAGAATAATTAAATTGCCTTTACAGCTTTGCAGATGAGATTTGAACCGGGACCTATTGCTCACTGTTCCACCCTGAGCAGTTCATCACTTGCAAGGAGGATGCTGCCAACTACTGTGGGAGGGGCCACTCCACCATTGGGAAGGAAATCCTCCATCCTGTTAGTGAGAGCAGACATAAAATGGCAAGTTGAGAACATGATTTCCTCTACAAGTGAAAGGGGAAGGAGGAGCAGCAGTATTTCTCTCCTATCAGTCTATTATGGGGTAGTATGCCAAAGTACTACATGTTTTCCAAAGATAGATGAAGTCTTTCCCTATCTCATGGGCGGCGGGTATCAAAGGCCTGTAGGGTTGCCAACTCTAATCACACAAAACTGAAAACCCCTGCCTCAAGGTCCCATCCCATCCCGCCCCTTTTCCAAGGCCCCTCCCCGGCTCGCTCCTTTTTCTCCCCCTCCTCTCCCATTGCTCATTCTTCCCCACCCTCACTCACTTTCACAGGGCTGGGGCAGGGTGCTGAGGTGCGGAGGGTGAGGGCTCTGGCAGGGGGTGAAGGCTCTGGGCTGGGGCAGAGGGTTGAGATGTTGGGGGGTATGAACTGTGGGTGTGGGCTCTGGGTGGAGCCAGAAATGAGGGGTTCAAGGTGCGGGAGAGGGTTCTGGGCTGGGGCAGGGGGTTGAGGTACAGGAGGTGGTGTGGGCTCTGGCTGGGGGTGTGAGCTCAGGGGTGGGGCTGGGGATGAGGGATTTGGGGTGCAGGAGGGGCCTCCCGGCTGGGGCAGGGAGGTGAGGTGCGAGAGGGGGTGCGGGATCCTGGCGGCGCTTACCACAGCTCCCAGGAAGCAGCCGCCAGGTCCCTGCAGCCCCTAGATCCATGGGCGGCCAAGGAGACTCCACGTGCTGCCCTCGCAGCTCCCACTGGTCGCGGTTCTCGGCCAATGGAGCTGTGGAGCCAGCTCTCGGCGGGAGAACCTCCCTGGCCACCCATGCGGCTAGGGGCTGCAGGGACCTGGAAGCCGCTTCCGGGAGCCGCACGGAGCTAGGGCAGGCAGGGAGCTTAGCTCCGGGCCCCTACTCCACTGCTGACCGGACTTTTAAAGGCCAGTCAGCAGTGCCGACTGGAGCCGCTAGCGTCCCTTTCCAACTGGGCGTTCCAGTTGAAAACTAGACGGCTGGCAACCTAAAGGCCAGGGCAGGCTAAGCCTCCCCTGACCCAGGCTGTGGCCCCACCCATGTTCCCTCAGGAGGCCTCGCTCTCCCACTCCCTCTCCCCTGAATCCAGCTGGGGCTCAGCTCCAGCCCATGGCCGGGAGCTGGGACCCACTGCCAGCCAGGGCCACAGTCCAGCCTGGGGTATGGGGGGAGTCGGGCTGGTGGTCTGGCATGGGGGCAGTCGGGGTCTCGGGTGGAGGCACTGGGATAGCCCCTTCCTTGAAGAGCATACAGCTTAAATGCAAAAATAGATGGAAGGGATGGCGGAGGAATGAAGGTATAACCGACACAATTTATGAAGAAAACTCAGGTAAGTCCAGGCTTCCCTTCCTGCTCTCCCTCCATAATTCAGCCTATTTTTCCCCTTAACCTCAGAAAATCCCGGTGTCCTTATGCTCCTCCCTGCAACCCTTCCTCTACAGAGATGAGCTATGTAATCAGAAATTAAGTAAACAAGAGGCCTATGTCATTTTAGCTTTCTGTGGATATTGTGAAATGGCTGCGTAAAACAGTAGTGGGCTGACAATTCAATTTATGTTTGGTTATGAGGCCTTCGTTTGCCCTTGGAGCGTTGTTAGTTTTAATTGGATTTTGATGTGGTGAGTGGAGTGGACTATTGCAATGCCCTAAAGTACTCCAGACTCTCAGAAGTTTTACACAAACATTAGCTAGTGTGTAAATGACTGAATCTCATTTTAGCTGGTCACTGGCATAGCTATTGTGTAGCTGTCCTTGATTCAATAGGCCAGACAAACATGTCAGTGACAAAGGTGCAGGGACCACTGCATCGTGATGTTCTGCAGTCCAACTTGACTAGACTGAATCAGGCAGCCAAACAGAAAATGAGTGGCACTGGAGCTGCCGCGATGGAAAGCAAATAGAATGGAGTTGCCAAGGATAGTGACAGACTGAGGATGCTTCCCACACTGAAAGACAACAGCTGCTCAAAACTTCTCAGTAATGGCAGAAGGGAGCATGGCGGAGAAATAAGGCATAGGGTGCAAAAGGGAATGGGTAGAAACAAGGTCTGAGACAGCCATACAGATATGTTGGTCTGAGCAGGGAGAGGTGGAGCTGTGAACTTCAGGACATAATTCATGGGAGTAGGTGAGAGCCCCTAGGATCTGATTGCAAAGAGAAAACAAAAGGGATTTGTGGATCCCTTTGAAACACCTTCAGGGCAGAAAGAGGCTCGTCAAAGGCAAAATCTTGGAATTCAGCAAAGCAGAAGAAGACATAAAATGTCTGTTTCACCATAATCACAGTTCCTTTCAGCCAATGGCTCACGGGGCTGACAATTTAGGCACATCAGTTTCATAGCCAACAGTACACAAGGGAGTGGTGTGGCCAGCATCACGTCCAACTGCATTTGACTGTCCTAACCTGATGGATCAGGTATCCATCTTGCAGCTGGGTGAACTGGAGGTGGTCCCTCAGTGTGAGATGGAGTGCCTTAACCATGCAGCCACGGCGATTGCGGGAGCCTGGGCCCAGCTGGATCACAGGTTTGAGCTGATGTACGTGAAACAGGCCTTTGTGCATTGTATGTTGGGGAGGGGATGGAGGAGGGGGAGTTCTCTGAAGCCAGGGAGGAAATGGCTGCTCTTGAGAAGGACTATGAGGAAGTTGGGTTGGATTCTGCAGATGGGGAGGAAGTAGATGATGATGATGAATATTAATCCTTAACTATAAAGAAAAGGGAGAATATCAAATGTTGGCTGTATGAGTCCAACCTACTGACTAACAATTAAAGTGGGAACAAAAGGCTAGATACTCCACAACCCTGCAACTTGTCATACTACAAGTCAGCAACTCAATAAAATAAGCAAAGCTGATTCTATTCTGAAGCTGTCTGATCTTCTCAAACCACATCAAGACTCGAAATCTGACTACGTGTGTTTTGCAGGAGACTTTCATGCTGACAAGAAATCTGATCTATCTAATACATTCTTCCTGCCTACCCTTCATTCCACCTCTGGCAGTAGCAGATGTCCGAATGACGTACCATCTGGCCTTTCTGTACCCCTTGAACTTTTGCCTAGACACTCAAAGTTAAGTTTGCTTAGCCCTACGGTGAACTCTAACAAATAAATCCTCGTACCCCGATCTTTTGCAACATAACATTTAACTTCATTCTGAAAACAGCTGCACATCTGTGGTGTGCTCTCTAGCAGCCTCTGAATAGCCTTGTCACTTACCAAAAGAACCTATGCAGTAACTTATAGCACTGAGATGCATACTGTATGTGTACCTTTCCTGGGTATCAAAGTATTGTTGAACAATTCCCAAATGGAAGTGGGGACTGTCATACAGCAGACCACATTCATCTAGGTCTTCCATCATAACACTGGTGAGAGCCAGAAAGCTAGTGTTAAGGCTGTCCAATCTTAGATGGAATCAACTTGCAATCCAGTCTTTATAATTTGTTAAACTTTTCTTTACTAGTCCCAGAGTGCCCCATCCTCAGCTGTCCCTCAGAGGAAGATAGTGACTGTCTCTTATCTTCTGGGTTTTTTTGCTGGCATGAAGACCAGCCCAAATAGGAGCAACTGTCCCTGCAGGGAAAATGGTGAAAGTGACAGACTAAGGGCTGTCATGCCAAGACCATAACAGGGTTCAAAAAAAGAACTAGATAAATTCATGGAGGATAGGTCCATCAATGGCTATTAGCCAGGATGGGCAGGGATGGTATCCATAGCCTCTGTTTGCCAGAAGCTGGGAATGGGTCACAGGGGATGGATCACTTGATGATTACCTGTTCTGTTCATTTCCTCTGGGGCACCTGGCACTGGCCACTGTCGGAAGACATGATACTGGGCTAGATGGACCCTTGGTCGGACCCAGTAGGGCCATTCTTATGTTCTTATGTTATGTTCTTATGCACAAACTGAAAAAGTAAATTGCTTCTTTCAACCAAAATAGCAGCTGTTTGGAATAAGAGGTGACAGTGTAAGGAAGAAACATATTAAAGTCTTCTACTTAGATCATATAAAGCACTTGCTAGTACCAGAAGCATGCGAGAAAACCATGGCAGACCTGCATAGATGGCCAAACTTGACTTCTGTTGTAAGAACTGGCTAACAACAACTCTTCAACACTAACACAGAATAAACATCCATTGTCCTCCTGCCCTATCTGGGGAAGCTCAGGGCAGGTCTACACTTAAAAAGCTGCAGTGGTGCAGCTGTGCCACTCTAGCACCGACAGGAGAGCTTCTCCCATCAGTGTAGTAGTTAATCCATCATAGCTCTCCCATCAACATAGCATTGTCTACACCAGGAGTTAGGCTGGTATAACTGTGTTGCTCAGACTTGTGGATTTTTCACACTGCTGAATAATGTAGTTATACGGATATAAGTTTGTAGTTTAGATAGGGCTTCAGTATCCTGTAAAACTGGGTGTCAACTAATGTAGTTTATTTTAGTGACTTTGGGCATGTTTCGACTACAAAATTAAGTCAACCTACTTTATGTCGGCATACTGCCATCACAGTAATTACAGTGCTTGTGCATGTCTACAGCTGGCTCTCTGTTGGCGATGTGTATCCTCACTAGGAATGCTTGTATTGATTGTCCTCTCAGAATGGGGCATGGTGGAATGGCTTCTGAAAGCCAGTAACAGTCAACATAAGCATGGTGTCAAGTATCAGGGGGTAGCTGTGTTAGTCTGTATCCACAAAAACATCTGAAGAAGTGAGGTTTTTTACTCATCAAAGTTTATGCCCAAATAAATCTGTTAGTCTTTAAGGCGCCACCGGACTCCTTGTTGACATAAGCATAATACAGTGACACTGCGTCAACCTAAATACTTCGACAGTGACTCTATGCCTCCTGTGGAGGTGGAGTTAAGTCAATGTAGCAGGGCTGTTATAGAGGCGGGAGCGAAATTTTAGTGTAGACACTTCCAGTTAGGTCAACCTGAGCCTCCTTTGTCAACCTAACTCCATAGTGTTGACCAGGCCTTAGTGGACTGAATTTCACCACAATCCTTTACATTATGCTAGAAGTCCATGAAATGGTACAGATAGCCATCGGATCCCGTAAATATCATTGCAAAACACTTTCATTTGCCTTCTAGTTGCTGTTTTTTTTTGTTGTTTTCCCTTTTTCTTCCTGTTTACAGTTTTTAAATTCTAAGCTGCAGGCTAAAAGTTTTCAGTGCTAGAGGGCAAAACTTCTGATTAAAATAGTGGAAGTTGGCAAAACTGATAAATCTGCAAAAAAATTTCTTAGGTGACAGGGCCTATGCTAAAACCAAAATTCCCTTACCTGAGGGAGGAAGCAGGCTTGGTTGGGTAAAAAATCTGTAGAGACAAAATCAGAAATGGCATTAAACATATTTAGTATCCTGTAGATTCTAGCAGTGCATGAAGTCAGTAGCTCAAATCCTCATGCACTAGATAATATCACGGCTTGCTTTTGTGCAGCCTCCTCTCTTCAATGGCTGCTTCCCCCCTACTGTTTTAATTTCCTCAGCTAGTTTCACCACATCAAAACGTGGAACAGCACTTATACTGCAATTACAAGCAGCTCAGATGATTTCTC